>JAUZSU010000911.1:0-11299 GCA_034780255.1 Parotocinclus maculicauda
GAAGCTCCTTGTATTTTGTTGACAGTGTTTTGGCCGGGCAGCTTTAAGAGGTGCCAGGTCTCAGGTCAAAACCGTGTTTTTTACTCTCCTCTTTTCCCACTTCCTGTGTTTGCTTAATGATTATCTCATGGCTTTGGCTGTAGCGGCCCCAAAGACCTCGTCTTGAAGTTAAGCCTAACAAACCAGGCTCGAATCAGGACTGGGCGAACAGGATTAAATAAACCTCTTTCTCAGAGGTGCCTGACATGTGGTGGGCAAATACTTTATATCATATCTGTCCATGTCCTCGGTGCCTTCCCTCATCCTCCTTTTTCTTTAGCCCTTACCTTTTTTCTAAGGCACATACCACCTTATGTAAAGCCACTGTTGCTCCAAGCCCTGGTGTGTGTTTGATATTTGCTTTGAAGCTGCTTGGTGGCACTACAAAGGGAGCAAGCTGATGCTCCTCAGAGTAAGACCAACCGCTCATGGTGAAGCAGAGATGAGGCTTTTTTTAGACTCCATACCTGAAGAGTTGGATCGCTATGGCATTTACAGTGCTGTATAGCAACGGTTTAATGGCCATATAGATTTAGTTCTTACTTTTTATAAGAGTATAGGCAGAAAACAAAGGACGCAGTATTTGTTCATGAGCGTTTAGAGTGAGTAAACACTTTAGTGTGGACTTTTTGGAAGGGTAAGCAGTCCGGAAAGCACTTTTTAAGAGATTTGTTTAAATATATTGGAGTAAAAATCAGTGCGAAAGAGTATTATTGGGTGACGAACAATCAACAATGTGTTATATACTGTATATTTGCTAAAACAACAAATGTAATGGTGGCCTAAGACTTTTGCACAGTGATACAGTCCTACAATCCGAGCGGTTGTGGGACCCAACAGTGGCGGTTTTCACGAAACCTGGACCTTTTGACCCATAGTGCAGTACCTTAACGACTAATCCACCGTAGTCCCAGGTTTGAAAAGTCAGATTGACCTTATTCTGATACGCCAATGTCTTTTATCTTGTGTTGACGGACCGGGCTCGGGTCGTTAGTTGTCTTAATGGTCGACGCGATCGACCTCACAGCTCGGCAACATCTTTTAGAGGGTCGGTTCAATCGCTGAGGGGTTGAAAGTATCGGATCATTATCAGCTCTGGGCTTTGATGATGAAATACAAGCGTTAGTCAGGCTTGTCTCTTGGACGTTGTCCGTCGATTGCGCTCCTTTCAAAACTGATTTCAGTCTTAACAACTTTGTAAAAAGTGCATTACGGCTCAATAACAGCACGCTCTTTGCCCTGCGCAGAGGCCGTTGCGGCCGCCGAAGGACATGGCCCCGGTGAAGCCCGAAGTGTTCGCCGCCCAGCTTATTGCCAGGCTGGAAAGACTGAAGAGGGAACAAGAGACCATGAACTCACTAGAGGAGAAACTTCAGCAGATCCAGGAGGTCAGTCCCTCATGCGCTTTGTCTCCCGACCCGTAAGCGGAGGTGTTGTTTTGTTTTTATTCACCTCACGTTTGCTCACGTCTGTAGGAGGACGAGCGGGATGAGTCGGAGCTTTCTTCTGCCTCCCAGAGGCGCTCGTGTGAGGACGACCCGCAGGCCATCCTGGACGAGCATCTTTCGCGTGTGCTTAGAACCCCAGGCTGCCAGTCGCCGGGCGTCGCACGCCACTCGCCTCTTTCGCGCTCGCCCGAGCCCAGGCCTCTGACCAGGTCCGCCCCTGCGACAGGCTATGCTCAAGGCCGGCCGTTCGTCTCCAAACATGTCCATCACCACTACGTTCACCACCATTCTGCACCCAAAAGCAAGGAGCAGATCGAAGCCGAGGCGGCACGCCGGGTGCAGGGCATGAGCTCGGCGGCTCCCGAGTGCTGCCCGTCGCCGTATGCACGCAGCCGAAGCTTGGGCCGCGAGCACGGAATGAGCGTGGGCGAAGCAACCCCAGGGTGAGTTGTAGCTCCGTGTTTCTGCTCAAGCAGTTCCAGTTCCAGAAAGATGCCCAGGCTGAAAGTTGCTCTTCGTCTCCTAGATGCCAGATGGCCTTGTCGAAACGCCTCTGTAAGTCAGGCGAGGAGGTCAACAGCGAGGGCGGCGATCTCGCCTTGCAGCTGCCCACAGACAGCACCGACCGCTCGCAGAACGTCTGGCAGTGGATCCTCGAGAGCGAACGCCAGGCCAGGCACAAACCTCACAGGTCCGCGTGCCACCCTTCCCCTGCGTGGTACAACCCTCGCTATGCGTCCCGTTAAGGAAGGCACAGTGCTGACGGCGCTTTGCTTCTGTTTCCACAGCACTCAGAGCACGAGGAAGCTCTACGGCTCGGATTCGGCACGCACCCACACTTGGGGCGGTGCTGGCATCAGCGGGCACCTCCGCGCCCACCAGCCCGCTCACCCGTTTGTTCAGGACCCAGCCATGCCCCCTCTGCCCCCGCCCAACACCCTGGCGCAGCTGGAGGAGGCATGTCGGCGCCTGGAGGAGGTCTCCAAACCGCCCAAACAGAGGTGAGGATACGTTTTCGGAAACAGGCGTACGAACGTAGTAGGCTTGTGCAAAAGTTTGAGGCCACCATTAGGTATGCTGTTGTTTTAGCAACGGTGTAATGATCCTATGCCAAAACAGCTTCTGTAGGCTATAGTACTAGGATTTGCATGACCTCCCCCCGACAATATGTTATCCAATGGTGGCCTAAGACTTTTGCATACGTGCTTATTCTCCCGAGTGCGAGTGCTGAATATGTACTGCTTCTCTCAGGCATACAACGGCTGGCCTTCAGAGAGACAAGAGCCATGCAGTGCCTGTCCAGAGCGGAGCGGCGTCCCTGCAGAGCCAAGGCCCTCAAACCGAAGAGTGAGTGTGTGTAACGAAGCCCTGTTTGAGAGCTGAGTTTATTCAGCGCTCTCTGATCTATTGTTCAAAACACAAACACACGGGACAGGTGTACGAGGGGAGCTTTATTTGTGTTTCATGTCATACCGGCTGAAAAAAAAAGAAAGAGAAATGCATGCCCTACTTCCTCCCGCTCTTTGCCCCGGGCCTTTTGCATTCAAATCTCAGAAATACAGCCGCCTTGACACCCGAGTGGCCTTTTGATTTTTAATTGGCCAACGTTTGCTTTGCCAGCTGCGTAGAACGCTTTCTGAAGTGGCCACCATAAAGCAGGGGGAAAAACGAAGGCCGGAGGTGGGTCTAGGAGATGAATGAACCAACCGCGGCTGTGGCGACTGGCCTTACATCCTCCCCTCTCCAAATGTCTTTGTCCCTGTTCCTCTCTCATCCCTCTGTGGTGGCCCCAAATAGATTTCTAACCTGTCTCTTGAAAAAGAGCAGCTTTTCGAATAGCCAGAATCATTTGAATCTTTATAGTAGTTAACTTTCATAACGTAACCATACAAAAGATATCAGAGAGCAGTTCTGACGTTCCTCCTCCCTATTTTTCAGGTTCCCCCACAGCCCAAAAGAGCCAAAGAAACCTCTTGGAAGCCACGGCAGCGAAACTGTGGTCACATACTTCTTCTGTGGCGAGGAGATCCCGTACCGGCGCACGATGAAGACGCACAGCCTCACTCTGGGCCACTTTAAAGAGCAGCTTCGCAAGAAAGGCAACTACAGGTAAACACGCTCCCTCGTTCTGTGCTTTTTTGGGTCTGTCTGACATAGATAGAGTCACGTAATTCTTATAATCGAATAAAAATATGTAAAAAAAAACACTTTTTATGATGGAACGTTGTCTCAAAAGCAGCTGACCAAGCCTAGAGCAGCCAGTGGCAAGAAAAAAGCTCACTGTTTTATAAGGGAGAAAGACTTGGACTAGATGCTGTATTATGTCTATTGCTTCCCTAAAATTAGGGCCTATAATGTCATAAATAAGGGAATATATAGGCTATGAAAAAGAGAATGCAATCTTTAAAGAGTATAATAAAATAAAGAATAGAAATCCATACTCCATAATAATCCTGTTTAGTGAGTCACTGTTGGTTCTCGGCTGGTAAGGGGGTGAAGTTATTCGGGTATGAGGACTGGAACTGATGACAGAACTGGTACCGGAAGAAGAAAGGCGCCCTTGAAAATGGTTTCTGGACCTCGGAGCGGTTCGAGCTTTAGCCCAGATGTTCCTGCTCGAACAACAGGCTGTGCTGCTCGGCAGAATGTTTATCACCGCCTGTTTACTTGAGTTGGTGGTAGGAAAGGGAGAGAAAGAGGGAGGGCAGGAGGGAGGGAGATGCAGTGGGTGTACAGAAGAGGAAAGAGGGAATTTTAACTGGAGCCATTTGGTCACATCTGGTATTGATTTCATTGTAAGGCACACTTAATAAGCACGTCTTTGAAGCCCGGGTCTTTCATTTCAAGCACAAAGACTCGCGCAAATTCTTCAATGATTGTATCAAGCTACGTTCTCACATGTGTGGGTTTACATAAAGCGATGGGTTTTAATGGGCGTTTCTCGTTGACATCAAAGGACGCGTTTGTTTTTCTGACATGGCAGCCATCGCTTAGACCGGAGAAACGGCTATGGAATCGCTCGTGCCGTTCCGTCAGCCTTCTTAACCCGGGTCACAGGTCAATACGGCTCCAATCGTGTGTCGAGGATTTACGTCCTCACCTCCGGTGTCTCAGGTGTAACGTCTGGTCCTTTTCTTGAGCCATGCTCTCCTAGCCGGCACGTTCTCCCTGCTGAAGGATACTTTTATTCTTTTATTCTTTTTTTTTTTCGAGGCAGAGCGAATTCAAAGCTGATGGTTTTAATAGCAGAAAATGTGTGGAGCTGGGTCATTTTGCCATGGCAGCAGTTCAACAAAGAACAGCACTTTGCCAGCATTGCCAGACGATATTGGTGCCAGATGTTGCGTGGAATCTTACCACATAAAATGTGTTCCAGTGGAAATACTTCTCGCGCTTTTTGACGCCAACGAGGGCTTTTGATTCTTGCAGATATGGCACGGCGCTCCGGCGTACAGGAACGTTTGTACGGCAGACGTACGGCCCGTATTCGTTTTATCCCATGATCCGGTAAATCCTGCCAGCTGTTTGCTGGAAGTTGCACAATTCCCCCACCCCCTGATCCTGTACGTGTTTTATGTGCGTTGTTTTTTACGGCTTGGTGGAGCCCGCTCATAAAAAACGGAAAAGTTTGCCGAAGCTGGAACCCGAGCGCACAGCACACGTTCCGATAGCGTACGGGGGCATTTTCCATTACAGGCCTAATTATTTGGCGCTGCCGCCTTTCGCTCTTTCTCTTCTCCCTTCTCCCCCTGCTGCTTCCCTTTTCCGTTTTGAAAGGGAACGAAGGGGAGGGAGTTGAGCCTGGAGCGCATGACCTTGCGGGGACCGTGATGGTAATCTCTATCACCCCAGGTCACAATACTCCATCATCCTAAGAGTCATCTCCCCCATTAACCTTGGCTCAGTCGCTGGTCAAGAACAAGGAGAAAGCAACAGGCAGTGGGCGTGTGTGTGTGCGCGGCGACATGCAGACTTGCCGGCACCCAAAATATCAACCTTTGTGAAAGAAGGCCTTCATTTGACAGCGGTCCCAATTAGACACCAGTAGACAGAAGAACGCTGGCGACAAGCAGGAGAGAGGAGGGACATCAGGATTTAAACTACCCTCTAATTTAGAGCAAAGCCCCCTTTTTGGCCCGATGTGCACCCACACAACAATGCCATTCCCCAGACTGGAGTTTAGGGACTGCTTTTTTTTCAAGCCTGGAAAGATTTTCTTTTAGAACGTCTGCAGATCTAAGGCATGAAGTTGTTTTTTTGGCCTCTCATCCCTGGCTTAACTACACAAACCACTGCTTGCCTGCTTTGCTCGTTTGTAATAAATACAATATCATATAGAGAATAGAAAAAAGAGAAAAGTACGTATAATAAAATAGAGAATACAAATCCATAGGGTATATTCGACCAGTCGATATAATAAATAAAATAACGGATATAATAACGTAGAGAATGCGAGTGAGTATTGGTATGATTTAGTCCAGAGTCACGGTCGGTTCTCTTGCCTGGTTCAATGGCGAATGGTTGCCTGTTTTCAGGAGCTCATTTCCAAGACCCCAAAGGTTTTTTAGAGGCCGGGGCTAGGGAGCGGGGCGTCCCACCAGATCTGGTTTGAAAAGCACGTCTGGATTGGACAGTTATCCCTTTATAACCACCGCTATACCCTCTGTGTTTGCAGGTACTACTTCAAGAAGGCCAGCGACGAGTTTGAGTGCGGCGCCGTTTTCGAGGAGGTGTGGGACGACGGCAGCGTCCTTCCCACGTACGAAGGCAAAATCCTCGGCAAAGTGGAACGAATGGACTAAAAAACCCGGTCCCAGCGGGAACCGAACATTTACATATACATATTTTTAGAGCTAAAGAAATGTTAATATATCCACAAAGACTTTTTTTAAAAATCATTTCGTTTTGGCTCATCAAGCTATTGAAGGAATACTAGCCAATGAAGTATACCAATTGGTGGAGGACTCCAGCGAGGCAGCCTGGGACCTGGGATCAGGCACCTCTCCCAGCAATTGGAATGGACCAGAGATGCTCCGAGTAAACCACTGTCTGAAGATGCGGGTGTCTGTATGTGGAATTTTTCTATTTAACCTTCTTTCGAGGGGCTACAACACACCAGGGCTGGTGCGTCCTGCACCACGGACTGCTGACCAAGGTTTAGTTGTGAAAATTCTAGGTTGTGCGTGTGTACGAGTGAGCGTGTGAGCGTGTACGGACGGGTGTGTGTATCCAGAGGTGCTTATATGTGCACGTTATATTAGACTTTCTCCTCACACGTTAAGAAAAGACTATTAATATTTATTAAACCGTCCTTTTTCTCCTGCCCCGTGTCCAGCGAATGGACGAGCTGCTTAGATGAATTGGGAGATCTTTCCAATGGAACACATGCATGGTGAGGAATCTAGAAATAGTCCCCTTTCCTTAGGTAAACGGACTATGCCGGGAGTTTCGAATCGCTGTCGGATGAGGAGATGACTTACTTACTGGACCTGCCAAGCTTTTCCAAACCTTCTCTGGTTGATTTAGTAGTTGCTCGACTTAGCACGGGCTCGGTGCCCTACCACATTTTGCTTCGGAGTGCCTTTCGCTTTTCGAGCCTAGGAATTGCACAGGATCAAACCACCTTGGCATGGAGCCTTGAACAGAGCAGTGATTATTATTATGGCATTTCTGTCAGAGAACGTCAGTAAAAACATTTTTTTAAGGGTATTTCTATTTCACCACTACCGGTTTTTAATTGGAACATGTTTTGCGCGTCCAGTATGGAAGTCCCGTCCAGTGACAGCAGTGTTATTGGGGTGTTCAGAAGCACGGAGCTCCTGGACAGGATGTAGTTATGCATTGGGATGAGCAGAGAAGCGGACACTATTGCCAGTAGGGGTGTAACGGTGCATAGAAGTCACGGTTCGAGACATGAGGTACAGCCTAAAGTGTGTTAGGTATGGTAATGTTCTAGGGTTTGAACACTTTTGCATACTAAAAAACAAATGGTAATTATACACAATTGGTTAATATATCCCTCGTGGTATAAAAGTGCATAGAGGTCACCAAAATATGAATTGGTCACATTCTGTATTCTTCGTACGTACCGAACCGTAACGTAAGCGTACCCGGGCGGCGCACCGTTACACCCCTTAGTGCCAGTGTTTTAGACTGCAGTACCTGTGCCTACATGGATACCACGCCGTGTGCTGCCCTGCTTCAGGGTGTAATATTCCCTTGCTTTTCTTAAGGGGTTTATGTTTCAAAGATTTTTTATGCTTTGGATATCTTGTAATCTATTCTGTTGTTTTTGTCGTTGTTTTTGTTTTTTTTATTTCCCCCAGGCTTTTTTTTTTCCTGTTCCACTTAAATGTAAATTATGCATTATATAGAGCATCATTTTAAAGATGACTTGGTACTTTAATTATTGTAATTATAAAGAGATGTAGCCTTTATTAAAATGTTTATATTTTTCAGATGAATATCCCTTCGTTTTGCCTGCTTCCTTTTGTGTGCTCGTGTTCAGTGCTGGACGTTTGTATGCACCCATCCTGAGAAAAACAGCATCTGTAGGCTAAAATGTCAAGTATTTAGTGCGACCTCCTCTTATAGTTTGGCATCGTTTGGCGCTTCGTCAGGACGCCGAACTGACCCTTCTACCGATCGATCGGGATGTTTGATCATAACTGTTTTTTTAAAGCACTTAAGAACGTACTTTTTCGGTTAAGGACTAGTCCTATCTACTGTGTACTATGAGTCCAGACGTCCAAAATATGTCCTATACGCTCCCTGAGCCGTTGCTAAACCGACAAATCTATTGGCGTCCCAAGACTTTTGCACATTGAATGTGAATAATTGGCGTTCAGTAAAAATTCGAAGTGAAATCGTTCCCTGGTGCGTTACCGCTTCCCCGTCTGCCGACAATTAGTAAAGGATCATAAAGAGCTGCACTCTTGTCGCTGCGCTCTGTGTGTGGCGCGTCTCTCCTTGGTCTTGCTCTCTCTGGTTAGGAACTTTCAAAACATGACAGATGTCAGCGCAGGGAGGCGCCATAAAAGAGTTCCCTGATTGCTCATTAATCCTGCTCATTAAAGGATAGTGTAGGCATCATTAAAGGCTCATTGGCTTGAGTCGGTAGCTGCCTTGGACTGGAACTTTTAAACAATCTTTTGAGTCTTTTCAGAAGGTCTCCTCGTGCTTCCTTGATAGAACCTTCAATAGTCCTTAGCACTGGTTTCTGAGCTATCGCTTACATGCCCGTTCAGCAGCTGCTTCTGGGGGAACAGCTTTACCAACGCTGCCTTAGATCACTGATTGGAGTGCACACTCAGAAGCAGGAGTGAGCTGCACTGGAGCTGGGCTTTACTTCAGCAGGGTCTTCATACCTCAAGCAGGTCTGCTGTTGATCCAAAAAAGCAAAGGAAGGCTCTGTCGGCTACCAGCTCTGGAATATTGGGAACACAGTAGGACCAGGCAGAATAAGGGTCTTAATGAAGGACTTTATACCTTTCCATTATCAGCCTTTGTAGAAAATGATTTGTGTGAGTGTGGGAGTGGTTAACGCTCTCTCTGGCCTTACGTAAAGCCGTGCTGAGGTTTGCATGAATGGAATGTCAGGCTCAGAACGGGCCAACCTTGAGTGAGCCTAACCATTCTTTACTTTTATTCCAACTGGCTTCTCGTTCCAGCGTTACCTAATTTTTACGGCGTCCTAAGCTTTGATGGCGAAACCGATTGTTTTGCCATCGATTCTGGCCAGTGCTTGCACCTAAAGGTGGTGTTTATTATGTATTCCTGTAAGAACCCACCCATTTATCCACTAACCACCATGCAGAATATGATCGTTTAAATACTTTGGACTGCAGATATACACTCAGAAATCATCGTTTAATTATTGTTATTGACAAAAATCCCCCCCAAATGCTAAGCTGTAACGTTTTGTGCGTATTGCCCACCCCGAACGGCGAGTGGCGGGCGCAAAGAGTGCACAGCTGTGTGGGTGAGAAAGCGCAAACACACCTCTGATCTCTGACCTCTGTCCCACTACCGCACCATGAGCTTTTGTTGCTCCGGGGAGAGCATGGCACCGAACCAGTTCCACCGCACAACGAGTCCCCATTGATAGATCTGTTTGCCAGGTGAAGAAAAAAACCCGAGCCAGAGCTGGGAGTGAAAACCGAGACAAACAGAAACGACAAGGTTGGGGGTGAGCTCAAAGGAAGAAGAAGGAAGCAAAGGATAAATAGGGAAGGAAGAGAAGGGAGGGAAGGGAGTGGGACAGAGACTGAGGAGATGGGTTATTGCCAGAAGACACATCAAAACATTCCCTTGATGTTCAATGTTGAATGGGTACTAATGGATTCTGAAGGCAAAGCGTTGCAAGAGGAAGAAAAAGGTGCAGAAAATAAACGCTGCACAAGGCATGCTCTTTAAAACAGAAAGAAGGGAAAGCTCGGGGTGTGGCCACGGTATCTGAGATTCTCAGGCTAGGATAGAATTACAGAAGAATTAAAGGAGAACGTGCTTCGTTAGCGTCAAGTTTTTTGCATCCCAATAATGGCTGTGTGAAACGACAGACCTGAAGCCATTTATTTGACTTGGGTTTATTCGGGAACGGCGCCGCCATTAGCATCTTCTCAGCGAAATGCGGCAGGAGAACGTCGGGTTTTTTTTCTTGCCATTACACCAGAGTCCAGACCCCTCATTAAGTCAGATGCCAAGCTTTGTTTGAATCGCTGGATAAGGTTGCGTGTGAACGCCTCAGACGAGCCTTTCATGTCGGATTACCTCTGAAACTCCTCCACAACTGCTGCTGTCTCTTTCCTCTCATCCTCTCACTGCTGTTCAGCACAGTCCCTTCGCTCGGCAGCTATTTGCCAACTGTTTAGGTTTGAGTCTTTCTCAACCTTTGCACGGAAACGACATCACATGGGAGGATCGCAGTCCATCGAAATTGCAGCACGGTTTAACATGGTTTGCTGTAAAAGCTTCCTTTATTGGGTTTTAAGGCTGTTCATCTCTTACTGAATTTGCACATTTCCGTACACAGGTATGCACCGTTTAATGACGTTCTATGGAAGAGCACACTGACCAAAATACACAGCGTACAGGTATTAGGGAGCAAAGAAATGAGTACTACTTACAATAGGACCTATCACACACATACGACTTCCTCCTCTACTCACGCTGTTGAGGTGACCAATTTCTTTCCTTTTAAACTGTATTTTAATTTCAAGACCATACCCGGTAATGAGAATGGACTTGGATCGGACGGACTTGAATCGGCACATAGCCTTATCCATATTTGATTTTTTTTTCCTAACACAGTAAAAGCATGTCATATGAAAGAGTACCTCTAGAAAAAAAGAGTGGTGCTTGTTATATCCAGCCATACCTTCTAAGTGTGTCTGTGCATAACCTGAGAGCATTTCTTATGCTCCCTTTTATATTAAAAGGTTACGGCAGCATTGTTAAAATACCATTTGGTTGCAGCACTTTCATCAGAAAGGTCCCTTCCCAGGCTTAAAAGGTGAGATCCTAAACTCCATGGTTTTGTGGAGTCAAATGATCGTCTCGGTGAAGCTTTCATCCTGAGCTTGTGAGCGTGACCCTTGTGGAAAGTTCACCTCGGGCTGAAGTGTGTAGGAAATATCCAATAATACACAAGTAGGAATACTATATACATGAGATAATGACACTGGTCCCATTAACCGGTGGTCCTAATAACCGGCTGGTCCGTAAACGAACATGCCTTATGTTAGAAGACGGGACGTGCTATGTAACATATTAAATGTTTATTAAACCTTTATTGTACGATTTACACGTATAGA
>JAUZSU010000911.1:11399-23534 GCA_034780255.1 Parotocinclus maculicauda
ACAATTTGGAATAAGGCTGTAACGTAACAAAATGTGGAAAAAGTGAAGCGCCGTGAATACTTTCCGGATGCACTGTAGATAGCAGGAATAGGATTTACTTTATTCATCCCCAAGGGGAAATTTTAATTTTTATAAAGAGAAAGATGGAAAGAATTTTCCTATACAATTGTGGTAGGATTAAACATGTACCAAACAAAGTATAAATATTCTCAGGGATACATTAAAATAAAATTGTGAGCAAATTTATGATACTGTTGAGGAACTGTGTAAAAACAAATGTGATTTCAATGCAGCCTGGTTCTGTAATCAGCATGGAAATTATAGATTTTCTGTGAAATTATATTTAACTCTTGTGGAAAAATGGCATTTACTTGACCCAGGTGCCACTTTATCAGGATAAATCTAGGGAACAGCCACTAGACCATAAACTAAAACAGGCAGTTATTGAACATGGTATTTCCCCAGTGCTCGATAAAGTCTTGGTGGATGTGTAAAATGCATGCATGGATTGGAATGGTGACTGCTTTGGTGGTCGGTCCTTTGACATGACACAGGGTGGTGAGAGGTCCCTCAGGTCAAAGACTGCAATGCCAAATGTCTTCAAATAACCCCTGCATATTGATTGCTTACACATTGGGGAGCATCCTTTACCAAATTAACTTCAAATTTAGTACAAGCACTTTCCACTCCCCTGAAATGCTTAACCAAGAATATGCATATGGAAGAATGCCCGACATTACAAAAATAGTCACAAACAAGTTTGAAAATATAAGTACTTTAATATGCCTAATGACTAAAATGTCAAAATATATACAGACAAAATGATCTACTTGGGTAATAATTTACATATCTGGTACATTTACTGAAATAAAACAGCTTAGTGGCATATTGCATTGTATACAGTATAAATTTTATACAAGAAGATTACAGTCAACAGTGTGTATGATAATAGTAAGGGGAAAAAATCAGATGACCCTATACTTAATTTTAAACAGACATATTATATGCACTAGACAGCCGCCACATTTTTATTTTTAGAAATAAATATAAATGGTAGAGCAAGCAAGAATGAACATTTTACCAGTGCTGTGTGAAATAAGGTTTTTTTCTAATCATACATAGTCTGGTATCATTGAAACATTCTGTAAAATTACCCTTAAAACCTATGAGAGAGCATTGATAATGTAGTAAGAATTAAAGCATTAATTACATGCAGGGCTGGGAAAAATAATCTACTATGAAAGTTCCATCATGGCAGACTACTGAATTCACCATTAAAAATATATTTATTATGTGTGTCACGCAATCGATTTTTATAATACACTGCTCACAAACATTATGGGATATTTCATTAGGGGATATTTCATTTTAAAATATTTCCTTAATTTCTGTGAGCAGTATATTATATAATTTTATAGATATGTATGTATATTATATTTAGTGTATAATATAATATATAATCACTGTATTTAAATCTAAAAAGGCTTTCTGAGAATGATTTGCCCATGGATGCATCTCCCCATACATCAAAGAACTTAGCCCAGCTACAGTAGGTGGGAAGGATGTATTGGATTAGGTTGTGTGAGTTTCTTGTCCATTTTGAGGAAAACATTACCCCCATTATAGAACATGCCAATGACAAGCTAGCAATGCACATCAGTGACACTCATATTGCAAAATCAGAATGTTTCACAATCAGTGGTTCTCTCTACGAAAATCCTTAAGGGTGTTTTGCAGAACAACAGAATATGAAACTATATTTGGGGTGCAAAGGGCTCTTTTGGACCTTTTCAATGGTTTATTATGTAAGTAAGATTCTTACCATAAAGCATCTGTATAATGATAATAATTCATAAAAATGTATTTAGTTGTAGTGTTGATATTTATGTGCAGTTAAAATAAAATACAAGTAGCTTGCTACATCCTGTATATTTATTGTTAGTAATTCCACAAGTTCAGAAACACTAATGGCAGTAACTGCTAAACATTTAAAATGTTAAAGACCCTACACATAAGTCCAATAGCATAGCAGTTCTTGGTAGCCATTACCCATGTGGATATTAACACAAATAGAGTCTTAATAACTTACATACTTTTATTCCCAGCCAAAATCCTGGCCTGTCATTTGGTAGAACTTCAGATTAAAGGGTCTATAGAAGTCTCTGAGCCTGTACAAGACTTCAGATGGTATATGAGGATGAGCTCTGCCTTTTGATTTTCCAAGACACCTTGGCTTGCTGCTGCCCTCTGGTTTCTTTAAGCATGGAAAGCCTTTGGTCTGGTTGAAGTAGAAGTGTTTGTTGGTAACCAGCCTCTTTAAACCTAGAAAGTCCTGTACGCGTTCCATCTCACTGGCCGGATCCTTCACGAGTCTCTCTCCACTCACAAAGAGCAATCTTGGAAGCGGAAAGTACCTCAGCCAGTTCTCTAGATGCTTGGCATAGATGCCAATGAGTACAGCACTCCATGATGTGTCAATCAGTCCTGTGCTGGTGTTTTTGAATGCCAAGTTCTGGAATAAAGGAAGCCCGGGGTTTTTCGTAAGTGTCTGGGTGTAGTCAGACACAGCTCGAGTAACAGGGTCCCGCACCACCACAATAAGTTTAGTGTTGTGGTTCATAGTGAAGATGCGCCGAGGGGCCTCTCGTGTCACAAAGTAGCTGGGTGTCTTCTCCATGGTAATCTGTCCCTCTATAGTACGAGGCATTAGATTCCTATAACACAAGAAATTTAGAACAAGCAGAGTCTAAATCAGTAATCAGTCTTATTAGAGCCATACCAGAAAAGTGGTTTAAACATACTTACTAAAAAAACAAAATCTAAATTAATCTATTCTTAATAAATTCCAAACATGCAGCCACTATGTCTAGTGTTCCACAAGTGCACAAGCCTGAACCAAACCCCTTTATTATAGCACTCCAGTTTGTCCGTTTCTTGATTATGCTCACCTGTAACACATTCCTTTTTTACCTCTTTCTGTTTCATTGATTTCTGATTGTTTGTATTCCCTGGTTGTTGTTCAGTTATCAGCCCTGCCTTCAAGATTGCTTGTCCATATATTGTATGTGTTTTGAACTTTGGACTGCTTGCTGACAAGTTTCTGTCTCTGTTCCTGTTCTTGCTGTCTGTTTGGTTTACTAATAAAACTAATATGCACTCTTTATAAGACTCTAGCATAGTCTGACAATAAATATCCATTAACCTTATCAAGCAAGCGTTAACCAATTTAATGAGTCTTCTTTAAATAACAGCAAATCTTAAAATGACAAAAGTGGATATTTACTTTATTAAAAAGCCATCCTTGCAAAATCAAGCAAGCACAAACAGCCAGAAATAAAACGTCTGGTTTGGTTTATAGATAAAACCTCAAAAATCCCTTAACAGTAATTTCCTGTGGGATTTCCACCAAAGCACTTCTAAATGTTTCCCCCAAGCAGCCCTCCATACTTATTTGAGAAGTTTCAGCTTGGCTGTTTTGACACTCCTGACTTGAACACCAGAAGCTGTTTTTAGAGCACTGTAAACAGAACCACTGAATTCTGCCCGTGGACTAAAGGCCACGGGTGTCCTCCACTGATTAGAAAGAAGTGGAGTACATCCCATTGCTTTAATGTCACCTCATTGTTTCCTTTTCTTGAGTACTAGCACTTTCTCTGAAGATGTAAGATGGACGTGAGCATTGAACGACTGAGGCTGAAACTATTTTCTAAATGTCCTTGAACCCTGAAACATCACTTCAAATTGCTCCCATTTGATGACTTGTATGTAATGTGTAAAATATATATTTGCATTTACAGCATTTAGCAGACACCCTTATACAGAGTGACTTACAACTTATACAGTCTTACAGTTTAAGCAATCGTGGGTTAAGGGCCTTGCTTAAGGATCCAAATGTGGCAGCTTTGGCATAGGTGAGATTTGAAGCCTGGACCATAAGAACTAGAGTCCAGTACCTGAACCAGAATCAGCAGGGATCAGACATGTATTAAAGCTATACCATTAACTGACATATATGACAATGTTTTAAACAGCTTTAAAACATGGTTATAAATCATGTAATTAATGGACTTAAAGGATTGTGGCTTATCCAGCAGCATAGGGCACCAGACAGGAACCAATCATGAACCGGGCACTAGTCCACTTCAGAGCACATCTACACACACAGGCTCACTCTTTTTGGGACACTTTTTACAGATGCCAACTGATCTAACCTTTTTAAAATGTGAGAGGAAACCAGAGAACAGGAGACAGAGACATGGATAAGCAGAACATATTGCAGTGATTCCATTGCATATTCCAGTGATTATGCATTTTATTTTTGACACATTGCTTAACGTAGACCAGAATAATAAATGCTCCTATGTAGAATTCATAGGTGTGGCCTCTTTCTACAAGCTTCCTATCTTCTACCATCCTAAGTCCACATAACACATGTGGGGAAATTATACATCCATAAACATCACACACTTGATTGATTTCCAGTTCTGAAGAATACAGGAATGAGTAATCGAGGAGGCTCTAAAGTACTGAGATGAATGGCATGAGTACTATACAAATGGGACACTATTTACAGTAACATTAAAAGCATATAAATCATGTTTTACATAAGCAAACACATATCCAGATCGACACAAATGTGCATGGTACAATCCAAGCATCTACAGATTAAGGAATTTTCTCAGTGCACCAACAGTGGCAGCTTGGCAGTTCTTGAATGTCATGATCATCAGTAATCCAGTACCAAATTTATTTACATGATGTAGAGTATTTTATCATATTTGTGGGGTTTTCCTTCTTAATGAAACACATCCACTAGTGACATACAAACAATTTATTAGCTACCATCAAACATTATTTCCTGTTTTAACACCATCAGAGCACAAATTTATTAGACACAAGTGGAAAAACACACTGAATGGGACACCAGTCTGTTGCAGGGCAGCGTAGGTATCATTGCTGCAGTACACTGAGATGATTCTTCTGTATGGCCTCCCCTAATTTAGACCAAGCAAATTGTGCCTGAATAATGCTTGACCCAGCCAAAAGGTACTATGGGGACCTGAGTCGACACACGTTGTGCTCTACCACACAATTGTGTTCTAGTACCGCATCCTTATGTTAACTTAAAAATAAAGCAACATCTTTTTTAAATAGATATACTAAAAGACATAATGTATCCATTGTCACATTCAAGATAGTTCTAGTCATGTAATTAATTCCATTGAGGTAACTCATGACCAAGTCAAGCAGGCACTCTTCATCTTCACATTTTCAGCATGCCATTACCATGAGGCTTATAAAAAATATTGCTGCGCTAATAGGAGTTTTACTTATGTGTGAAACCTCAACTAATGGGCACATTTGAAAATGTTGTTTTTAGCAATTTTCCACTTTTTCCATTAATTTTAACATGTTTTGCTTCATAAAAATATTATCATAATGGTATGCTTAAATGGGTTCATGGGTTTTGTTTTCAGCTTTGAGTCTTAGGATCCAGCTGTCCGGGCATGCGTGCATACACATATTCCAGTGTTTAAATCAGTGTAATCAAGCTAATGGAAGCCACAGTGTAGCTAGCCTTGTCTTCTAACATCATGTTTACATTTGAGAGAGTTAGCATGGAATCCGTGAATAGTTTGGACACTTCCAGCACCGTAAAAAGGCCCACACAGTCACCTATACCACCTCTTAATCTTCAAAGCTAAAACGATCACCGATAATTTTCCAGCCCATTCTACATCCTCTAAATAACCTCATATTACAAGGCTACTACTAAACACCGAACTCTTAAGTTAAACACCTGGCCGTTCTTTATCGAGAATCAACAGCTGCTAGAGTGATAGAGGCTAGCAACGGGGCTGCTTGTTTTGACATTGTATGGTACTAGTGATTAAAAGGGCTATTCTGTGGCAATGCTAAACAGATTTATGTACCAACATGAAGCCTTAATGTCAGTCTTTTTGTTTACTGGCCAGTAGCCTAAAAGGCCCTAAATTTGCATTAATAATTATAAAACTAACATGCAGGCCAGTCCAAGAGTGAACCGTAACTACAATAGGTGTTTATTTATTTTATGATGGTCCCCTTAGCAGTTCTTTAATTAATGGGCATACTTTTATTTGTATTGCATTATGGTGTTCTGCTAAATTAAGTGTACTTAATTCTTAATTTCTTGGAACATGAATTGCTTTTTAAATGCAATTATCAAGACACTGATAATTATAAGTATACACAATAAAAATGGGCCAGACTTTCATTTTTACAGTAAGACAGCAATGCTAATGTACCAGGCCAAGTCCTTAAATACAATTCACGTGCTAAATGAAGTAATTAGCATCTGTGCACCCAAGCTACAGAATAAGAGTTCAAAACGGTGGTGATGGTACACATTGTGGCTTGTGGCTACTGCCTTCCACAGAACAAACATATTGAATGTTGAACAAACACTTTTATAATCTAACAAATGTTTAATCTATGCACATTCATATTCATTCATTTTCTGGGCATCTCCTTCCCCTTGTCTGGAGTAAATGTATGCTTAAGGTTTCTTCCACAGATTTTATTTGCCATTTATCATCTAAGGCTTGCTCAAATGGGGTTTTGGACCTGTACAGATGCTTTGAGACAATACTATACCATAACTATACCATTACTTTAAAAATAAATTGAACTTTTTTTGTATTTTCTGAATAAGCTGCATTTTACACCAAACCATCCCTTTTTACAGGTATGTATCCTTTATGTTTTGTGAAACAGGACATAGCCCAAACCAAATAATACACAATAAATCTCTATTTTGTAAATTTACTAACTTGTCCTTTACTTTTATACAAGTTTTACTTTAACTAATTGGCTTTAGAAAGTAATGAAGCTTTATGTTTTGCATTTATACACACTGATTTTTACCCAAATGAGTTTGTACTATGTGTAACAAATTGATGTATTGAGAAAGTTACTATTTGTTTTCCTATTTTTTTTATCAAAGAAACCAATCCAGGCGACACACCCATGAACATCTTTGAGCAGTGCCACTGGATGCTCCCCAGAGGTCTGTGCAACATCTGGCAATAATGGGTTTCTGAAAGAAAACAGCTGAGAATAACAAGGTAGCTGGTATGAAATCAGTAGGTTTAAGGAACAAACTTAAAGCTGTATCAACTGGACATTGAAGTAGGGTGTTTTATTTATTCTTAGGATGTTGTATTTATTTAGATGACTATATAGGTAGACTATAAGCAGACAAATTGTTTGCTTGTGTTATTGTTCACTTATTACCCAGTATGTTAAAGCAAAACCAATCTAAATATATTTCCCAGAGTCCTAATAAATAGAAGGACTGAGCAAAAAAGAAACAAAACACCATTTGCCATGTCATCTTCAGAACCCTCTCAATTATCCACACTCTCCTTCATTATCTGTTTAGGAACCACCCAAAAGCCTTTAAAGTGGGTCACATAAACATGGTATCAGTCTAAGTGCACTCTACACTGTAAGTGTACTCTGGAGGACACAGCCTTGTCATTTCAAAGGCAAGTAGAAGCGTCTAAAGACTGCAGTAAGCAATTAAAATGCAAAAATGCAAGAGTCAGTAAAAAGCAAACAGACAAATAGAGGGGGGACTGGTATGTGTTTGCATGTTTAATTCTGACCACACATGGTCAAAATTGTCAAAGCACATAAGTTTAATTTGAAGCCTCACAGAAAGCCCCATGATTGTGTTTTTACTTTGAATTTATTTCCTGGCAACCACATTTTGAAGTGATTATATGGAAGTAATTAGTACATAGTTCGTGGAAAACACTATGTCAACCCTAATAGCAGTGTGTGTAATTGAGTTACATGACATTAACTGACAATACAGAGGAAATATAATCAGGGTTCAAATGACCATAAAATATGGAGGTATTCATTCACTAATTCTTTAGTTAACATGAGCAAAAATGTGCTGCTAACAGGGCCTACACAGGATTGATTATTTTTAATGAGTAAAATACCAAAACATTTCTTTTAACAGGTGTTGACAGGCATTAATCTGATGCATGTTTTGTACCTTAGCTGCAGTTACAATTATTATCGAAAGGAGTTTACAAGAATCAAAAAGCATAGTGGGTGGTTGAAGGATTAGAATTATCTACATACATAAAAATAACAACAAAAAATATTTTCATACAAGTGTGTGAATGGCAAAATTATGTAAACCACTAGGATAAGCAATAACCTATGATGGCACAAAGTTAGATGTTGGGGGAAAAAACAATTTATGAACATTGTGGTCTAACAGTGTGTCTGTTAAAAAAACATGCTACATTCCAGTGAAACTACAATTTGTAAAACATGGTGGTAGTATGATGACTTGGGCCAGTTATATATCTGGGCAGGACAGCTTGTCTTCATTAATGAAGCAATAAATTACATATTATACCAGCAACAACTGAAGGAAAATGTCTAAACAACAATCCATGAATCTCAACAGAATGTTTGTCATGTAGCAAGACAGTGGCCCTAAGTACACAAGTCACTCTACCAAGAAATGGTTAAACAAATATTAAAGTTTTGTTAAAGTTTTGAATTTAATCCAATAGAAATATTGTAGATGCAGTTCATGTGAGGGAATCCACCAACAAGCCAGAGTTGATGCTTTTCTATATAGAGGAATGGGCTAAAATTCATCTAGCTGGTATGCAGGAATTATAACCAGTTAACATAAATTACAATTACTGTTACTTTACAGCACACGTGAGTCACACTACATACACAAAGTGAGAGTTAACATATGTTTGTCATCTGTAATATTGTATCATTTTTCTCCATAAATAAATGACCACATATTCAAAATGACTAATTATTCTGTCTCATTTGTTTAACTTTGTATTTATCTACTTTTAGGTCTTATATGAAAATTATGTTTTGGTGATGTTTTTGGTAATATTTGTGCTAGAGCTCAGTATGCACCCATTGTAGGTGAAAGGATAACATTTCTGACACATTCCAATCAATGAAATGTCAGAAGCCATAATGTTAGGGATATAAGGTACTCTGGGAGAGAATTTATGAGCTAGTGGTCAGTTTTGACTGAAAACTGTGCATTTGTACCTAAACCCATCATGCTGGGATCAGATTGCATGAGGGGGCATATCAAATACTAATACATTCTAAAATGCATTCATTGTTGTCTTATTATAATTTATTTTTCAAAGATTAAATTTTTCACTCAAATAGTTATGTTTACCATATGATATGTAATGAAAATTTATGTAGCAGTCACATACATTCACCTCCACTGTATATGTATTTTACAATCAAAACCTGCTACCCAAATTCCTGCGATGTGATTACCAGTTTTAAAATATGGGGTATTGTAATACATTAACCGACTAAAATACATTATCCAAACTAAAATTCCATTATAAAGAATAGCAATGGAAATAGATGGTTTTCTGTTTTCTTTTCTAACTGATTAATCTAAATTGTGGTGTTTGTCACTAGGAAAAATGTGCTGAGGTGATGAGAGAAGGCATTCTAGTTACAAATTAGGTACATTATGCCAGCAGACTTTAATTGGACTTAAATAACCATGAAATAAAAAATGTAACAATTATTCACATATTATTAGAATTATAACACCTTAGAAGAAAAATACCTTTCTTTCCATCACATCTATTT
This sequence comes from Parotocinclus maculicauda, assembly GCA_034780255.1. Lineage (NCBI taxonomy): Eukaryota > Metazoa > Chordata > Actinopteri > Siluriformes > Loricariidae > Parotocinclus > Parotocinclus maculicauda. The sequence goes on from JAUZSU010000911.1 coordinate 21,063, forward strand.
ATTACTATTACAATTATTTGAATTATTATTTGATGTTCCCCAACTATCTTGGCTGTGTCTTTTTTAGGTCGTAGTATCACTACAGAGATAAAGAAAAAGGACTCACAATGTGTATATTTGCATCAATTGTTCTACTTCAATTATTCTTTATTTACTTTAACCACATGCCCAGTCTATTATTTTGCTTACACAAGCTAGTACTTGTTATTTGAGACCTTATTAAGACACAGGCTGAGCTTGATATCACTGCATGATGTATATTAAGGCAGCATTATATGATACAACAGTATTACAGTGTATATATTCTGCTTGTGTGCCTAAGCTTTGTTTGTGTAATATAACTTTTTCCTGTTTCTTAACATATGGGAAAATGGGCCGCTCTGAGAAAAACAACCTCCTCATAAAGAACCTTCATGACATCTCACCATCTGATAACAATCACTGCCTCTGTGTTATGTAATGATATTTATAATGCATATAAACAACCAGGAAGCTGTCGAAAATCGTTATAAACAGGAAGTTAACATCTGTTCGGCTAGTTTCAACTGTAATGTCTCAGGAAGCATATACTCACGCTTCTTCATCTTCATCTTAATTTTCTCTCCTGTCAAGCTCTTAAATGTCTCTTGATTAATTGTTTCATCTAATGTTGCAATAAAGTGGTATGGCATAATTGCTTAATTTTGTCAGTATGGCAAAAATACAACATCCAATATGCGTCATCCCAAAGGTATATACATAAACATACACATGTAACCTGAACATATCTTGAATAGTGGACAGTATGGAAAATAATAGTAATAACTATTAATAATAATCATTATTGGTCTTATTATTATTCTTACTATTATTAGGCAGTTCCAACGGCTAGTGGATAGAGTAAGTTGCTGAGGGTCTAGGTTCAAATTCCAGACTAGCATGAAGGTTGGGTGGTGGGTTTGGAACCGCTGAAACACAATTAAAAAAATCCATTCAGCTCATTGTTACTGTGTTGACACTCTTGATAAAGCATATTGTTGCAAAGTAATATTGTTATATGTCGCTGATTGTATAGTTTGGTTGCCCTGTCCTAGTGTCTAGAAGGAATGGAATACATGTTTGTGATATATAGGTGTATACAAATGTCTGTGAATTATATAACAGAACAGTATTCTAGCATAATAGTATCCTGTTAAAAAATAGTCAAGTCAAGTCAAATGTATTTATATAGCACATTTTACAATGGTGCATTGTCTCAGAGTAGCTTTACAATATTATAATATCTTAAAAGGCCAATCCCAAATTGAGCAAGTCTAGGGCGACCAAATGAAATATAGAATACAACACACAAAACTCATAATGAATTATTAAAAACACTTCTGCAGCCTGGGTTACCAAAATTGAAAAAGTTACAGCATGTAGTATAGCTAAGAACAATATTTTGTCTAACTGCTTAAGGCATGTATAGGCGTATAGGCGTATAGGCGTGTATGTGGAATTCATTGGATAATTACAACTTATGAATATGGCGACAGATTTATAATAGTTACTGTTGCTAAGGCAAAAAAGATGGGTTGGGTGATGTTTTACATTGATTAAGCTGAGCAATTTGCCAGTATATAATGTTTAGTACCAGTACTGCAAGACAATCTAGATTAGGGATCTGATATGCTGGGGTTACAGTAAAAGTAACCACATGTTTTAGCTTCACCCTACGTGTCCCACTCTGGGATTGAACCTAGCCCATCAGACTCTACCCACTGAGACGCAATACTACTACTAATTACAGCAGCCATGATCCAGACCAACTAATACAAGCTCTTTCAAAATCCATGCAATTTACCTCCTACATTCTAGTCATATGCCTTAACTACTAAGTGACCACTGCAGCATTATTATTATTATTATTATTACATATTTTGTAACAAATCGAGTAATTTAGCTAATCTCCAGAAATGCACTGCTTAGCTTAAACTGTATGCTTACTTCCCATCAATGTATCTAAAGATTTAGACATGTTAAAATACAATTTAGACAGTTAAAATACAAATAACTTAAGATGAGGTTCAAATCCTATTATGTTTAAACTTATACTTAAAGTACATGATTCTGGAATACATTTGTGAGAGTTTCTGAGCATTTCATTACAAGTATAAATTTGTCAGGGAGTTCTGCTGGTTCTGAAAAGGATTTTGTTTTATAAGACTACAATTCACATAGGTGCATTCCAGAGAGTGAGATATTCTTAAAGCTTTTAAACATTGAAATGACACCAAATAAAAAAAAACGGTGTGTTCCTTGTGAATCTATGTTACTTTAACAGCTGAGCAATGTGACCATTCATCTAAAAACAGAGACATTATGGTTGCCATTGTGGTACATATACAGTGCATCCGGAAAGTATTCACAGCGCTTAATTTTTTCCACATTTTGTTACGTTACAGCCTTATTCCAAATTGTATTAAATTAATCTCTTTCCTCAAAATTCTACAC
>JAUZSU010000913.1:0-12051 GCA_034780255.1 Parotocinclus maculicauda
TAAGAGCACAGTGGCCTCCATAATCCTTAAATGGAAGAAGTTTGGGACAAGCAGAACTCTTCCTAGACAAACTAAGCAATCATGGGAGAACAGCCTTGGTGAAATAGGTAAAGAAGAACTCAAAGATCACTGTGGCTGAACTTCAGAGATGCAGTAGGGAGATGGGAGAAAGTTCCACAAAATCAACTATCACTGCAGCTCTCCACCAGTCGGGGCTTTATGGCATAGTGGCCTGACGGAGGTGAAAACCCCCATAGAGTTTGCCAAAAACCACATGAAAGATTCCCAGACTATGAGAAATAAAATTCTCATGTCTGATGAGACGAAGATTGAACTTTTTGGCATGAATTCTAAGCGATATGTGGGGAGAAAACCAGGCACTGCTTATCACCTGCTTTATAAAATCCCAACAGTGAAGCATGGTGGTGGCAGCATCATGCTATGGGGGTGTCTTTCAGCTGCAGGAACAGGATGACTGGTTGCAATTGATGGAAAGATGAATGCAGCCAAGTACAGACATATCCTGGAAGAAAACCTCTTCCAGAGTGCTCAGGACCTTAGACTGGGCCGACCCTAAGCACACAGCTAAAATTATAAAGGAGTGGCTTCGGAACAACTCTGGGATGATTCTTGAATGGCCCAGCCAGAGCCCTGACCTAAACCCAATTAAGCATCTCTGGAGAGACATGAAAGTAGCTGTCTAACGTTCACCATCCAACCTGACGGAACTGGAGGGGATCTGCAAGGAAGAATAGCAGAAAATCCCCAAATCAAGGTGTGAAAAACTTGTTGCATAATTCCCAAGAAGACTCAAAAGGGTGCTTCTACTAAATACTGAGCAAAGGGTCTAAATACCTATGACCACATAATATTTTAGTTTTTTCTTTTCTAATAAATGTGCAAAAATTAGTGTACATTAATGAGAAATAAAAAGGAACTTTTTAGATTTTAGAAAATGGCTGCAATGAAACAGTGATAAATTTAAAGGGGTCTAAATACTTTCCATACCCACTGTACATTACAACTCTTTCTATCTTCATATAGCAACTAAAAACCTCTTCTTCGAACACTTATGTGAAGATTGCACATTATTTTTGTAATGATGTATGATTTTGTTAGTTTTTACATACATAAGCATCTAACAATGTTTTAGCTTAATGGTGTTCCTGTGCTTTAGACCATGGGTAAGGGTTTCTGCTCAATGATGTCAATGGAAATTATATAATAAGCCAAATTTTAACTTTATTTAAATTTAAGAGAAATCTGGCTGATAACTGTGATATTGTTTTCTACACAGATTCATTGTAATTCACTAGAAGTTGTAGACATGCTTTGATCCAAAATGGACTTAAAAAACAGGGGATTGGGGTAACATGACAAGAGGCAGCATTTTAATTCAACCAGAGCCAGACTGTCAGAGCTAATTACATGTGATTGTGAAAGTGCACCTCTGAGCTGAAAAATTTAATTTGCTATTGATTTGCTACTTAAATGCCTCACGTCCATTCTTATCATTATTACATGGAAGCCACAGTGCCAATATGTAGAAAGGCCAGACACATCAAAGAACAAATCCAGGCACACATGCTTTCTTTAGCAGAATTCAGCACAACCACCGTATTAATCCTTATTATCTGCCTCTCCTCAAATTCTGACACATCAGCATGTCAGCTATACAAGGTAACAAGCTGATTAACATTCATCTAAGTTTAATTTTCTTGTGCTCTAAAAGACTGCAATCTTGCTTCTGTGGAGGACCTCGAATATCCCACCAATTATGATGATTATTTTTTCCAACACTAGAGTAAGAGACAATATTTCCTTTTAAATGTATAGCTAAAAGCACAAATAATAAAGCAATTAAATTAAATACATTTTTGTTTGTAAAACACAACAAAAATTTAAAAAAAATTGGTCCTCTCACGTTATTCATTACATCATGTGGGCTCACCACCTGTAACTATCAGGGGTCAGGTGCAATGCCAGCCAGGTGGCAGTGCATGGGATGAAACGTTCTGGATGAACTAGACCATGATAATAGAAACTAGCATCTGAAATGTGGAATGTCACTTTATCCATATACGGCATTGGTTTCAGTCACATACTTCTCAATCAGGTGTGGTTTATATCCCATGGATAACCATGAGAGTAAGATCCCAGGTGGGTGTGATAATGCTTCCAGTTAATGAGGGCCAAGCGGTTAGAGTTTGTCCCAGTAGTTAAGAGGTTTGCCATCATGAGGCTTATATCTCAGACAGGAAAACTCTGTTATTTGTGTGCATAGCCAAATAGTACTAACTGTATGGGTCTGCTGCGGGGTTTTAACACTGATTTTGGGAATAATTAAATACCTGGAGCAGCGTGGTTAGTATAAAGGGGTTGCCTAATTTGAACCTGAACAGTGAATTGTTATTAGACTTCTGTACGAGGCCCAGAATGTTAATTATACACAAGATCACTCACAGGTGTATTTGATACCAGACCATTTTTGGTAAAAGGTCAGTGATCAATCTTGTGATCACGTCATTTGTCTTTAGGCTATATGTTCTGACAGAGCTGCCAAATGATCGCCGCTTGGAGGGGAGTTGAATATGTTACATGGGGCATTGACCAGATGCTCCTGGTAAACCTAGGAACGCCTTCCAATATGCTTGTATGCCATTGCAAGACAAGCTTAACTTCCACCTCCAAGGGGACTTCTTTCTTGCACCAAGTGAGGTACAAGACAATAAGTCTAAATGGACCTTGTTCAAAAAGTCTGCAAAAAAGGCTACAAAAAGCTTTAGTCAGAAAGAAGATTGTGGCTTTCTTCATGGCAAGCCTAGGACCTGATGGGTTGACAATCTGAAGAAGAGTTTTTTCAGGTCTGCTATCTATTCAATTTAATTGAGAGGTATCAGCAAGCCAAAAAGATTGCTGCAAAGGTGAAAGCTTGGACATGGGAGAAGTCTGATGCTATGACAACCTGTCCTACCTAGTCATTTTGTAGTCCTGGTACTGGTTCATGGTATAGCGGGGTCTAAGTGGTCAGACAAAACTCTCTATGTGACAGTCAAACTATGTGAGTATCCTCACATAGACCTTTAAGAAATGACCAGTAAAATAAACATATGGAGGCAAATGGCAGGAATGGTTAATATGCAGAGTATATTTTCATATTATGTGCATCAATTACAGCTCATGGTAGCCAATGCCAATAAGTGGCAGAACAGTTCGGTTATAGTTTTCTAGATCATTGCAACCTGGATGGAGCCTAGCTAGCTACATAGGGCAGAGCTCATAAGAGTAGACAAGAAATTCAAATTAGCTCAAATAAGTATCAAGTTTTTGTGTGATAGGTTAAGTTTCCAAACACACAACCATTAAACTCCGATATGTGTCTGCTAGCCTGACATTTTTTTATATAGAATCTGAAACCACAGAATTGATGTTAACAAGGACAAAGGTGGTTTGTGATTTGTTGAGCAAGAAATAACAGTCTGCTGACATATACTTTAGCCATGTGAGTGGTGGATACCGAGGAACCTGGAGGCACTGGAGAAGGGCACAGGTCTGTGAGAGTAAGGGAAGTGTTCTGAGAAAGTGGGTAATGCTTCATTGGTCATGAATTAAAAATTAGTGGCATACATTCATTCTTGTTAGAAGCCTAGCAGACTGGAGGGATGTTTTACCTGATTTCCCATCATACGGTATCAAATGCTGTTCCTGTTTGATTACTACTTATTTGGATATACATTTTTTAAGTTGTCTGCAAGTCTGGTAATAGTAATTGCAATGAACTGACTAATCCTTCAATATTCACTCCAAAAGCAAACATGTAACATAAAAAAATATAATAAAAGTTCATTCCTGTGGAACTTCAATTTTTGAAATTCCTTTCCCTGTATATTGAACTTGGGTACAAGAGGTCTGACTGAATAAGATGATTTTTGTTATATAGCTTGTATCCATGTACTATGCTACTCACAAACATTACGGGATATTTCATTGTGAGCTATTTCATTTTAAAATATCTTCTCATTTTTGTGAGCAGTATATTTTAAGAATGTAATACAGACTTGGTTAAAAGACTATCCACCATACTTATAATACATGTACAGAGACTACTGTGATGTGATATTTCTTTGCAATCACTACACCTCCAGAACCCATGACATATAAAATACTAAAGAAATCGTGAGTATTGAATTTTACAGTCTAAGCCACAGTTAAAATCATGGAAAGTTCTTTTATGAGTTGATACATTTTAACTGTTTAAAATTGTATTGAGGAATGATATACAGTGTGTTATCAAGTTGGAATTGTTAGGGCTTACTGTATATGTCAGAGTAAATGCACATTATACACATACATTTACCAGTGATGCTTAAAAATCAGCGTGTCAAGCAGCATCAGTCACACTGTCTCACAGCTCCAGCCTCCTAAGTCCAATTCTGCCCATGGTATGTGTGAAGTTTGCATGTTCTCCCCATGTCCATGTGAGTTTACTCTGGTTTCCTTTAATATAATATTTTTAATTATTTAATTTAATAGCATGCAATGAACAGTTTGAACTTGTTTTGTTTGCAAGTTTACCCCTAAAGAGCAAAGCCACTAGTGTAAAACCATGACTTTGTTGTCAGGCTGGGGTCACTAGACCAGTATTGACCTTTGCAGGCCTATTTCAGTGATGGGCATTTGTCACTCTACGGAGGCCAAGATGCGGTAATTGATTATTGACCATCGCACAAGTCTCATCTCACCATGTGGTCTGGGCTCTGCTATTTTCTTTATTACTACAGAGCAAGCCTTGAGCCATGAAGAAAGAACCACCTCATCCACATTTCACACTTCAAATGCTGAGTTACACACATACGGCAGAGTGTAAGGTAAGGGGAAAACATGGCTGAAACATGGCTGTTCGTTTCAGCTTGAGTAATGCTTTCTCTGGTATCCCAAGACACCGGTAACTGAGCTTTATGTAATACGCTGAGATTCTATGATGACTGCAGTCTAAGAGTGTAAATCAGTTGTCAAATAGTGCATGCACACAGTGCATCGCAGAGCAAAATAAACTCACTATTTCAGAGCAAAGATGAAAGACCAAAAATGTGCTACAAATTGCTCCATATTGTGTTTTGTTTTTGGCACAGTCTGGAATTCTTAATTGTATGATAATTCATCTCAAAGCTCTAATTTACCCCCCACTGCTTACTTTATATGTTGGACCATTTTGTGAACCATTCTCTAGAATGCTAAATGAGCCACCCGTTTAAAAAAAACTTGTCTCCAAGCTAAAGCACATATTTATGGGCATATTTGTTAGCATTTTATCAACACTAAACCTTCGGGCAAAAGAATGTCCATATGTGATAGTTTCTGTTTCTGAGTGAAGTTCTATGAACTTTAATCTTCTTCAGTTTCATATTGTATCTCATAAAACCTCATAATACCTTGTCATGAAACACAACTCATACACATCCATCTGACTTTCATACATAAAATACCATATTCAAAAATACCCCCTTATAAATATTCTGTTGTGTGTTTTTTATGCAAATAAATGTCCAAAATGAGTGGCAGCTAGAGGGTTTGTGACAAATGAGCCCCCACTCACACTGTCCATAGCAGTATTATATTTTTGATGTGCCACTCCAGGCCTGCAATATGTCCCTGCACCTCTGCGCTGTCTAATAACTACCCGCTGTTCTGATTCTTTGCTTTGTCTGTCAAACAATTCAGCAATATTTAGTAATATCTTACAATTGCTTATTTAACCACAGGAGGCCTATTAATTTAACCAGGCTCTGTCCTCTCTAGAGGCTATTAGTGTAGTGTGGAATCCCATTGTATCCAATATATGTACATCTGTGGCCAAGCAAATAACATTATCACAAGACAAAAACTAATACAATATTGCAGATGTCATATAAACATTACACAAAATGCTTCAAACAAAAATTGCTAATATAACATTGTCTGAAATGTGCCTCAATTATTTATTTTCATTTTTCAGCATATCCAGAATGAATAGTGCTGAAGAGAGTCTGCAGTAAGATGCATTTGGGCTTATCCTGGCATTATCCCAAGCATTTCTGACCCTTTGACTGAACTACATCCCCATCTAGGGTGCCAGGCTAATAGGGGTTTATTTCCTATTGGATGCTATATAATTCTGGCACAGATCAGCTCAGGCTGACTGGATATGGAGGCTGTGCCAACAGAAAACATCATAGAATATTAACCCTTTTTGTTGTCTGGCATCGGCAGCAGATGGTGCAACACATCGGAGCATGGTAACAGCTGTCAGTTTCAAGGTACTGCCTCTAGTGGAGTCTTTTTTACTTACAGGAAGCAGAAGACAACGTTTAAACATAATAAACTGAATCGGCTTCTCGGTTTGTGGAGAAAAATAGCCTGGTGAAATCCCTAATGAAAAAAAATGCAAAACTACAGAGATGTAGCAGGAGCACATGTTGACATTTCGACACAGGTTGGAGATGTGATGTGGGGAGAATTCAGCCGAGGCTTGTCCTCCTGAGAGCACATGCAAAGACACATACAGAATAAACACTGAGTCTTGATCCCTAGAGTCACTGCTGGCTCCTTTTAAATTAAAACTGAATCTTCCAAATAAGTTCTTCATTGTGGCCCTCAAAGCACCGAAAAGTTGCATTTCATCCAAGTGGTGCCTTGGGAATTGTCCTCCTAACCCACTGCTGATTCTTTGATTTACATGATAAAGGCAGTGGTTCAGCAATCTGGCCCTGGAGAAGTGCTGCTCCTCATTTATTCATTTCTTTACCAACATCATTTACTTTCCATCTGAGACGACTGAGGAAATCATAGGACCCATTTAGGTTTGGCTGAACATACTCCCAGAGAGAGGGAACAGGGAATTGCCTCTGTGTGGACAGTCTCCCTCACCACTCACACCTGGCAACGCAGTCAAACTTTGAGAGTGGAGATACTTGGAGAGCACACAGCACTACCTGATCAATCAGTCAGACTGCAACAGATAAACAGTACCATTGTTTATTGATTAAATATAGACTATCCTCCAAGTATTAATGTTACAAAAAGACAGTCTTTAAAGCCATTCGATAAGATATGGTGACAGTATAGACAGAAAGGCTGATATATCACAGATGTTGCATGGCCCAGTTGAGTGCAATTTGACACATGCAAATTGGTGATAATAAACAGCCCAAAAGCACAAATTCAGCAATGCATAAATGGACTGTGTTCATTCTGCACTTAGTCTGTTCATTTTATATGTACATGTATGTCTACATCAGCGTTTTTCAACAAACTCTACTGATGTCTTCAGTGTTTGCAGGGTTCTGTGGCACAAAAGCTATTGTATGCATCCACAACTTCATCTTGTTCTTCACAACATTTTCAGTTTCCAAATAAAAGAACTGCACGACTGTATTAGCACTACTGTTATTTAGGACACGTTAAAAGCAACATTTTTACCATACTGTACAAAACTGAGTGTACTCTAAAAGTACAGTTAACTACATATTGGCATCCAGAGTAAAGTAAAGAACTGATAACAAATCAAATTTGTCAAAAAACCCTGCAAATATAGCTATATAAGTACAAATGTTCATATTAAGCTCAGGCAATTTGTATGTTTTATTATATTATTCTTTTGTGTATTTAACAGACACTTTTGACTTACAACTTATACAGTTCTAAGTAGTTGTAGTTGAAGGGCCTTTCTCAAGGAGCCAGACATTTTATGAACCCTGAACCATCTGGTTCAAAGTCCAGTAAACTGCTAAGCCATCACAGTACAGGTTTTTAAAGGGAGCTGTATTGCTGCTGGGAATGTAAGCAAGTGCTTAGAACATTAGATTGAGCTATGAATCCAGTATTGTTTTTAGTAACCACATTACCCAAATTTACCAGCGTTCTCAATAATTATGGACATAACTGTACCTCCTAAAACAATAGTGCAAGACCTTTCTGCGATCAGCAATAGAGCTTAAAAGGGCTGCATATAATTTACATAACATGTTCTTTGAGTTTTAATTTTCAAAAATTAGCATGCTTTACTGTTTCAATACAGCCTACTTAGCTCTCCCTTCATTTATCTTAAATGGTATCCTCCCCCAGAAAGATTAATGAAAGCTGGAATAAAACAAAATGACTCCCAGGGGGTGGACGACTGTTTGTTATTCATGTTGGTCTGAAAACGGCAACAGTAAATCCTCTAAGTTGTTGTTAAGCTGAGGGTATTACCATATGTGTGCCATTTCCACAGAGTGACAGCCCCCCTGGATCAACTGGGGACTATTGATCCAGCAGCACTCCATTTCAAGTTAATTGTGCTTGAAATGAGGTGCACACTCCCAAGCATACCTTTGTTTGAAAGGTGGTAATTTATTTTTATTTGTCCGGATGTTCATATCTGAGAACTGGAAATATTCCATATTAATTCAGAATTGCAGTAATTAGCATACTTAAACCTGTCAATATGTTGACTATTGTATCTTTTGCTTTCACATCAGTCTAATACATTCTATCATAACACAAAAATTGCACTCTTAAATAATCAAACAGTGGCAGGGTTGATATTTTTGAATATAAATAATTTATTTTTGCTTTAATTACCATTTGTTTAAATTGTTAGTAAATTAATGTTTATGTTGAAAATCAGCTACCCGACATGTGGCAAATCATTTTGAAACTATGGAGAAGCATAAATTACCTTTCAATGAGTCAAGAGCATAATAATATGCAAACACATATACAACACTTCCTGGGGATTTTCTCCTTTAATCCAGCTTCGTTAATTTGTTGATCAGACTGAAATGTGTTCTATACAAACCTCATTCAGGCAAGTGAACCTTGTCTGAGACAACACTCAGAGAATATAAATCAAAGCTTTGTGCACTGTATAATCACTGCCATCATTAAGGTCAAAGCCGATTAGGATATGTGACACATACAAGGCTGTGTAGCATCAGCTACTGACATGACACACGAAAACAGGGAAATGGAGAAATAGAGTAAAAGCACTCTAACTTAAGTTAAAGGGGTGAGACAGAGAAGCAAAAAAACAGGATAAGCTCTGTTACAGAACAAACAGTGGCGCTCTTTTGGATTAGAGTCCTAAGTGGCAGCCGCTTGATAATCCCCACAGAGAGATGATAGTGAATAGAAAGAAAATGAAAAAGTGTGGATCTAAAACAGGAAAAATGACAGAATATGACTAGTGCCTCTTGTATGATGGTGTTACTCCTCAGGCACGTAGAACCCCAAAACACATCTCATCTTTCCAAGTAATTACGGACAATCCTTTACCAAGCTGTATATTTCAGGGCCTATATTCTAAACAATTTTAGAACTAAACAAGTAAAAAAGGTGTAATGGATCACATTTAACAGACAAGCATATTGAGACAGGATTTAATTTGCATGCCAGATTAAGCTACTACTGGTAGCAGTGTGGCCTCAGGGGCACTTCCTGTATTATTAGGATCAGGTCTCTCAAAATCCATTAAGGCAATTGAGCCAACACATATACATCTGATTTCAAATCCACCATGAAAATACTTAACCAGTATCCTTTGCCCGAGGCTGTCTTTCAAATCAACACAGTGCCATGCCAAGCAAATACTGGGCAGGTCAGCTACCTGCACAGTGCTCTGTACAGAGAACAAAAAAGCCCCCATTATCTATATTTCAACAAATACCAAATATCAATATAAAAATCAATATTAAGTCTATTCACCGTATTCTATAAATACTACTCCTACCACAGTCGCATGCAGCAAAGAACAAATTAAACCTCCCTATGTGCAGTATATGATGATGTTCAGCAAAAAGCAAATGACTGACTGGATTACATTAACATTTAATGTTTCAAAATAATTTATATGTATTTTTGGCTTTACATTGCAACCTGCTTCAATATGCAGTTAGCTAACTGCTAGTAAACAATATTTATCTGCATATGTCACTTGTAGGAAGAAGTGAGTTTGCAGTTACTGAAGTGTGATTTGCATTATCACAGTCTCAGCATTGTATTTTCATAGAAATGTTTTATTTGTGGTTAAATGAATGAAACTATCAAGAGATCTCTTGTATTCAAGAGATCCATATGAGTCATTTTATGTAGTTAATGTTAGCAGAAAATTTACAGAAGCAGACTTAGGTAAATACTAATAACTCATAACTAATAATTACTCATCCTGAATAAACATGATAATATGTTTTAACAGTATACAGTAACTGTCATTACCTTTTGCAATTTATTTAATAGTTTCCAGAGTAACCAGCAATCAGCTACTGAAACACTAACTAACAAGTCACTTGAGACTGTTGATCAGTGACAAACTGCAAATACTCAGGAAGTACCCTTTACCCCTAGTAAAGTGTGTTTTTGCTTTGTGTAAGAAGAGATAACTATATAACATGTACTGAGTTGAGGGGTAATTTAAAAATCTCATTACCAACAGGAGTGTCAAAGAGCTACCTAGGACATAGTACTAAGACAAATCTTAAAAGCAGGCTTGCAAAGAGTGTGTTCAGCATTAAAGAGGATCCAAGGGTGTCTTCTGGCAGCTAAATCTCTGTTTGTGGGTTTGCTGGGGCTCACTGCTGGAGGCACTCTGTTCCCTACCCTCAGCACACACAGCTTGACATGGCCAGGGTCATGCCTGAGTGCCCCATCCTGCCTTCCATTTACCGATGCAACCTCTCTCTCCCTCCCTTTCTCTCTTTCTCTCCCTCTCTCTGTCTCCCTAAGCTGGGCCAACTGGGAGATTTGCAAGCAGAGAGTACAGATTCCAACTGTGCCGTTGTATTGGCCTGAAGGACATGCACATTTTAAGGCAAAAATTCATGTGGATTATACTTTGGGGCAGCATCGGAAGAGGATGTGGAAAGTGATTCGGAAGGCAACAAGAGGGCATACATTAAGCTTCTCTTGACATGGGCAGCTACATGCTTTTTGTCCGTTTTTCCTTCGCTAAATGAAGGGAAAATGTAGGACAAAGGACATTTAAGCAATTTCCATATTATCCATATTATTTCTGAATAGTATCCTAAGTAAATTAAGTAAAAATGTGTATTAGAACAAATTTTTCAATGCATTACATACAACAATGGTCACATTCAAGATAATTAGCAGATATTTGTTAAGGACTTTTTAATATTTTAAAGAAAAATGACAGACTGGCACCTTGTCTAGTGTCGTTCCTACCTTATGCTCTGTGCCACTGGCTAGCCACCCACTCTGCCGCAACCCTGTCCAGGATCAAGTGAATAAGAAAATTAAATAAATGTTTGTTTAGCTCCAAATGTGGTAAAATGACTTGGCAAAAACTACCAGATGTTGTATGATATAATTGATTGGGCATTATAAAAAACTGTAGCAGACTTAACCCAGGTCATAGTGGGTGTTGAGTTATTGGTGGTTGCATTACATATGCATGTCATTGCATGTCAGTATGTTTCCTTGTTTTAGGACTCAAAAATAATATTCAGCTAATATTGTTAGTTTTCTGGGTTAAATTGCATTTATTATGCATTCTATCAACTTATTCCACGTTTAATTGCATTCTCCTATGCTACAGAAGAGAGATAGCTCCCTCCTCCTTCATACTCAAGTAATCCGTGCACCGTTCACAGATCTTATCAGAGGTGTATATTGGCCGGATTCAAAATGAAGCTTCATAATGAGCAATATATCTGGTGTATCTGTTACTTACAGTATAGTTACAGAGTATACTTGGTATATCTGTTACTTATCAGTATCAGCCCTGAATTACATCTGTATTCTATTCCTGCATGAATCATATTAACAAATAAAACACCATAAGTGTAAGGTTTGCCAACAGTTCATGAATTAACACACAAGGGAAGGCCATGCATCCCTGCCTTTCAAACACCAATCTTTCCCAAATGTCACACTGTAGAACAACAGATCCTTGCAACTCAGAGCAGCCTTGTGTGTTTTCACTTTGTGCTCATTGCCCTACGCCCTTTCTAATGTCAGACTATGATGCAGTTTGCCTGTCACTGATTAATAAACACTCCTGGTGAATGTTGACAACAC
>JAUZSU010000914.1:16808-27669 GCA_034780255.1 Parotocinclus maculicauda
CCTTCTACTTTCAGGGATTTTCCTTGCCACTGTCGCCCTAGGCTTGCTCAATTTGGGATTGGCCTTTTAAGATCATAAAAGATTGTAAAGATAATTTGAGACGATTCTCCGTTGTAAAAAGCCCTATAGAAATTTGAATTAAATTGAATTGAATGTATGTAATATACTCTTAGGTGCTGATGTTTCATCCAGGGCATCCTGCTCTCTCCAGAGGTAGGTACTGGAGTCCCTGTAGTCCCTGAATAAGAAATTGCAGGTTTAAAAAGTGAAAAGATAGGAACGTGTACTCCTGCCCAACCCTAATAACCAAAAAACTGATTTTGTGTTATAACTGCAGTTCCTCATTGGATTGTGTTTCAGCTAAAAACCGTTCTCTTTTTTTCTTAACAGTCTTGGTTCCTCTGACAAAGCCTACCCAGCAACAAGTAATATAAGCCTGTCGCTACAATCTGGAAGTTTAAATCAAACAAACAAAGGAAACAAACCCCAGCCGAAATTGCCCTCTGACCCTCTTGGCCCAACAGAAGAACAAAGAAAACCAGGAAATATTACCCACATTACGTGTAATCATCTGATCCTTTCTACTCCTTCACCGTGATGACCCCGCCCCCTTTTTAACAAGAGGACTACGCGACAAAGGTGGACATGGATTCGAAACAGCAGCGTTAAATCTAACTTCAACAACGAATTGTGCAAAGGCTGTGGACGTTAGCATGGTTTTAGAGGCAAGATGCTAAACAAACTGACTTCCAGTACAGAGATGAGGCTAAAGCTGGATAATACTCCCGTACTTGTCCTTCGGTAAAATTGAGTAGATCTCAGTTTGCCCACTATTTTAACCGGCAATTAATACGAATAATTACTAATCGAAACACAACCAGCGCAAAATAAGACCTGAAATGTTGCACTACAAAATACAGAAAACACTACCTTCCTCTATTAAAAATAGGACCGAGAAAATGTTTGCACAAAAGCTAGCGGAAAGTGGACATCTCACACTGAACGGGCCAGACGTCAGTCCACCGTTCTAGAGGGCACTCTCAGTTTAGGCTGAGGTAAGAAAAATGTATCACTGCCCCACGTTTGAGCTAAGAAAAAAAATACTACCTATGGTTGGTCATATCTTAAAAAAAAAAAAAAAAAAAAAATCAAATTCAGACCTTTTATTTGCACTCAGTGCCAACTGAACGCCGAACATATTCCCTATGAGCGAATGCCAAGCCCAACACATCAACAATTAACAATAAACATAAACGAATGCTTTCAGTGTCATGTGTCTGAGCTGCTACTACCAAATTATCACCGGTAAAATACAGTCTTTACTCTGCTGTACATTCCAAAACGAAGATTTTTATAGGATTACTAAAAGCAGTAGAATAAAAGTCCCAAAAACGTTCAACAAAACTTCGGGCGATTTACACCCCACCCACCCCTCAAAAAAATCCAGCATAATTATCTCATTGAGAAGTGTTTTGGAGGAAATAAATCGTTTATGGGCGAATTTATAACGAGATTTTTACAGCACTTAATAATAATGAACTCATAATGAACAATAAAAAACCTGGTCATTTTGTAAAAATTATAAATGTGAATGTATCAGAGATACAAGTACAAATGAATTAGCTATTAAAACGGTAGTGACCGGCTTCTTTTATATCCCCTATGCACTGCCGCCCAATTTTTTCAGTCCGCACTAATATTTATGATTATTCTGGCTCAAAAAGATATGATATTTACCTTTTTTTTGAATAAACCCACTCACTTCACCAGAGGATGTGCAGTGCACATCAAATCATTACATTCCAGTTTAGATTTGGACTTTTTACCTTTTGTCTGGTTTAAAGGTAAAGCTCTTTTGAGAGCTGTCCTCTAAACCTCTTTCCCTGCAAGGTTCCCATCGTTGCTACGTGCTACAACGCACCATGGAGGACGTGCTCAAGATTTGGGAGAACATTTCCCAAATCAGTTCCAAATCCATTTTTAAAACTCCCGATGTCGAAACTTTGCGCCACTTTAGACACCTTAATGAAGCTGAAAACGATTTTGCTCACAAAAATTAGGAGATATCCCCTATTTTTTATGAGTAGTGTAGAATTAGTTCAGGTCACAGCCACTTTTAGCTGCTCCAGCAGCCATAACGAGACTGAATGTCTCCATAACTACGTATTAATGACTTAAAGTCACTTCTTATCCCAGATGATTTACAATGGAGCTAAGTAGTTTGCAACCCCAGCCCACAAAACTCTCCACCCTCCGGTTAGCAGGTCAGAACCTTAACGCCTGAGCCATCCTGTTTCTAATCAACTAAAATTGTAGGCAAATGTTTTCTATTAATCATACCCTTAAGTACATTCACTGTAGTGAAAAACCTTGTGTGAAAATGCTCTAGCCCTCTGGTTGACTCTCTTCTCAATGAGTGAATTATGCAGAAAATCAGTATTTTTTTTTACAGCTGCTGTAGACCCTGTCCACTCTGTACTGTTTACTCTCCCAGACAGTCACGTTCCAAGAACACAAGGCTGCGCTGCGGAGCAAAAGAATGCCAGAAGTATTGGAGTTACGCTCAGGGCGAGCGGGGTATCTGGTGGCCATTTCGATTGGGCTTTACCTTCGACTGCTATGTTCAAATTCCATATTCCATTATAGCCGAGGTTGCCAGCTCAGAACACGGACAGATACGCAAACACAAAGCTTCGCTGACTGATTTAAAGTTCAACTAGGGCAATCTTAATCTGAGCCTGATCGCCACAAATCGCTCTGATTTCCAAACACTGATTCCATGCCCAGCATTACTTATCGTTTACCTCACAAAATAACTGGACTGCCTGATTATCTCACTGCAGGGAAGCATTGTTACCGGCCATGTCATCAGCATCGAGGACTACAGCATTGCTAAAAACGAATGATGGCGATGGTCTTTTCTTTTCTAATCAATGGAAGTGCCTCTGTATTCCCATTATGCAATTTGTTAAGCATGAATTCAGGTTACTTTCTCACATATAAGCTATAGAGGAGGAGAAATTTGTACGTCTGGAGCAAGCGACAAATGACAGCTCACATACATCTTTATATATACAGGAGATATCCATATATATATTTATATAAGCATTTTCTGTTTTGTAATAAGCTCAGTGGCAGTCTAGTTATTTTCTGAAGTATGGCAGCATTATGATTCATCCTAAGAAAATCAGTTCCGACGTCTCAGTACCCAGTTCTACACTTACTAACAAAAGTCCCCGAGAGAAAAAGCAGACAGAAATCAAGAATCGTATTTCTATAGGAAACAGTATCAGTAGTGTTAAGAAGAAAGGTGTGGCTTTTAATTCCTTTTGTGTTTGGATGGGAAGTATTTGTAATTGAAAAATAATGTATGTCAATTGAGCCATGTGCAATGCCTTGGGTAGAGAAATGTGTTCGTCTGTTAGTTAGAGGGTGTGATAGAAGAGGGGAACAAACCCTTCGATTATTGTTTCAAGTCCAAAAGGTCCGGGACTCTAAACTACTGGACGGAGAGAAAAAAAAAAAAGTCTTTGTAAGTTTTGGGAATTTTTAAAAAATCTTTCCTTTTTTTTTTGCTTTTGGTAATGTTTTATTTGTAATGATTTGTTCTCAAAACTTGGGAGGGCTGAAGAAACAGTTTTCATTGAAATCTATATCACTAAGTAAAACTGGTGCTTTTTATGGAATACAGTACATTCAAACTCTATTATACAGAAAGAAAAGACAATTAAGTGTTATCATAATGCAAATTTTAGGAAAAAAAAAACGCATTACTTTATTTCTTATTTAGTATTTACAAAAGGGGGAGGAGTTCATTTTAATCAAGGTTGTGACAAAAGGCATTTCGGGCTCCAACATCACGCAAACGTAGCTACGATTGCTAGGCTCTTGTACGTCGAAATTCCGAACACGCCCGTCCTGACAAGATCTTCCGTTTCCTGGGAGATGCTTCAACGAGCTTGCATGCCCTGGAAATTTAGAAGGCCTAAATGGAAAATCGAGACCTGAGAACTGGGCCGGGTAGCTATTTGTAGACTCGCATCGTACAGCGACCGATCTGAGCAACTGTTACGAAGTGAACCCCGCCCCCTTCTTTGATCCAACACCCCCTCCCAATCTCCAATGTAAATGACTCTAAATATTTGTTTTGTGATGTAGTGTTAGACTCAGAGCATCTTAAAGGTTGTCCCTAAAAAAGTGCCTTTTGTTCACAGACTCCATCTTGTAATCCCGAGTGCCCGTCTCAAACCCTCCCTTCAACCTGCTTCTATATTCTCTCCTTCTGCAAGCTCTTTAAAGCAGTATATATAGTACTAAAGGAAATTGGTGTGACTTAGCTCCTCTTTTTATTGTTGATAACTAAGAAAAATGGAAAAAAAAAATCCTTTCTGTCTTGCTTTCCTCTGTACTCTTGTCTTCTGCCTCTCTTGGACACTGGAGTAGTCTGTAGTTACATAACCATCTCTTTTGTGCCCTTCCCCATCTTCACTGAATGGAGGGGTTTTTAAAAGACAAAAACTTTTGTCTGAGCAGAATGCAGTTAGCTTACATGTTATTCTTGTCTGTACGCTTCACATTGTATACCATACCGATCTCTTCAGCTTCTCCATTGAACAGTTAATGTAAGTGAACAAGTTACGCCACTGGGCTCTGGTGGGATGTCAATCGAAGGGCGTGGCACTAAATGGTTCCACTATTGAGATGTTAATTGGCAAAGACAATGTGGGAAAGGAAACTGGGCTGCTGGGATAATTATTGTATTTATTTCCCAATATTCGTTTTAGGTGACTTGTCACATCGAGAATTCTCGCCGTTAGATCAGGACAGCTATTTACATACTGGTTTGACACAACTACGCACCTTGATTACAGAATGGGCTCAGGATCTTAAACAGACCAGAAGGGAAGCCCTCAGATTAAACCTCTGCATGCTCGAATCTGCATCGTCGGGACAAGACGCCTTGGATAATGCACCAGCAAAAACAATCTCAGGCTAAGTATCATGGCCTGATCATTTCTCATGTAAATATGCAAAGTAATGAAGCCAGCAGCCGTATCAGCCATGATTACGGAGAGTCTAAAAGAAGCCATAGTGTTGTGACCACAATTCCTAGGCCCAGACTATCAAATCTTTAACACTGATATTTGCATTTTTGAAGCGTGTTATGTGTTTGGGATATTCAGAGTGCACTGATTCCTCCAGCAGACTTTGCCCTATCCTCTGGCTTCTTCACTGAGCCCCCCCAAAAAGTTGCTCTCTTTAGCAGACACTCCCTCCAGAGCTCATGGTGAAATGCATGTGTTAATTACAATTTCTTTTCCATAATAATAAAAACAGTTTGAAAAGAGCAACACCTTTAACTGATTGAATAAAAGGATGTTCTTGACTGTAAAAAACCAGACTGTCTGTATTCTCTTCTGTTGATAAAATTTATGTTTGCACGAGATGAGATGGCAACGTCTAGTAAAACGTATTTCTTAATCTTAAACACACTTTTAAGGCAGAGCAGGGTCTGAGAATGACCTAAGCTATCTGATCTACCCAGCTCTGTTTGAGCAAGCCTAGGGTAACAGGAGTCGAATTGATATATCATAGGATGTTCTTGTCTTTAAACGTAAAATATAGATCTTAATTAAATTTACAGCATTTAGCAGACGCCCTTATCCAGAGTGATTTACAATTTATACAGTTACAATCCAAGCAATTGTGCATTAAGGGCCTTTGCTCAGGGACCCAACTGTGGCAAAGGTTGGATTTGAACCCTGGACCTTCTGGACCATAGTTTAGCACTTTAACCACTAGGCCACCACAGTCCCAGATTTAGGGTTTATCATTTGATCTCATTAAACTAAATGAGCATGTGTGTGTGTTTAGTGTTTATATTACATTGTGGGGACCAAATGTCAAAAGCTCAGACATTTTTTACATTGTGGGGACATCTTGTTGGTCCGAAGAATAAAACGACTTTTTTATTATTTTCAATAAAAAACGTAACTTTCCTTAAAAAAAACAAGAGTGAAAATATTTGCTTTAGCTTAGGCCAGACATTTTATTGCTTGTTTTGTGGATCATATTTGAAGAATACAAAAAAAAATTTTTTAAATCTGGTATTTCGCAGATCCGCCGCAGTACCGATGGTTGAAATTTTAAAAAATTAAAACATTTATTTTTTAGCTTTTTCCGCCCTCCGGTGGAGAGCCAACGGTATTGTTCTGTACATAATTTTTTTTTCCAGATTCACTTTAATTTAATGGTAGATTAAATAAATGTTATTTTCAAATAAAATTTATTTTTTATTTTTATTTCTTCCTCCTTGCTTGTATTGATTCCACATAGTTCTCGAGAAATTGAAAAGTGCTGAAAAATAAATATATATTTTTTTCCCTCCCTCCTCAGTAGATTCTTAAGTAGGGACATCCGGGAAACAAGCAATTAAAAAAGTCTGGCCTAACTGCTAGGCTACTACAGTCCCATATATCCCCACCTTTGATATGTGCAGATGTAACAAGTTGATCAACACCATTCTTTATTCGATCTGTGAAAGGTCATATCATTTCTGTGTGTAAAAACAAGAAGAATTTAAGGGAATTTCAGTCAATTACTGCAGTGCAGTATTATGCATGCCAGTGCAGGTAATGACTTCAGGATAGACGGCAGTATAATGGAGCAGATCACCAGGAGTATTGACACAAGGGGTCGCTATTTATTTTAACAAATAAGAAATTGATTACTACTTACTTCTTTAAGCTGTTACTGAAGATGTTTAGTAACAGCTGAATTTTAAATTGCACTTCTAAGCACAATGCACAATTCTATATAACTGAATGTTATACTTATTGTAATTTTTATTTTTTTGTTTTGTATTTATTGTTTACCAGGAAAAAGTGGGAACGTTGTATCCTTTTCTAAAAAATGCCAAATGTTAGATGCCAGCGAGGCTTGAATTACATAGGGCTGGAAATGTATTTGCTATTGGCTATTTATTCATTTTGTTTATGAAGTTCAGTAAGAAGGTTCAGTTGTGCTGAAACTTTATGCTGAAATAATTATATTTCAACTGTAACTAGTTACCCAGACTGTAGTTTTTTTTAGTAGCAACATTATCTTAAAGTGCTCTGTGCACCTTCACAAGATTCACAGTTTATTAGTGCCTGTTAAGGATGTGATGATACACTGTGCTCACAATTTGGTTCAATTCATGATACGAAGTACTCAATTTGGTTTTAATACAATCTTTTTTTTATTATTATTATTATTTAGTGTAATGCACATTTTCTTGAATATGTTTTTAAACAGACAAATAATTGCAAGTAAGAGAAATTACTTGAAACAGGTTTAAAATTGTAAATAAAAACGTAATGTGTATGGGAGCATGACTTGTGATTGCGCCTCCTGGTGTTTGAAAATGCAATTGAATGCACGTATCATATCATTTCACAGTGCATCGTAACACCCCTAGTGCCTATCAATCATGCTTTGTTAATGAAATGTACCTTAATAAGGGGCCTAAGCTTTCTTCTGTGCTTCTTCAAATTCTACTCTACCTTTCTGCTGTCTGCAGCCTTTTCTACTTCCTTTGCAGTGTCTGCCTGATCACCTACAAAAGTAAGTATTTGTGTCACTGTCACAGTAATTAGAACTGAAACACAAGTTTTAAGTTAGCAGACTTTTAGCATTGTGGTAGCTATACAATGGTAGCATTATGATTTAATATTGTGAGTAACAGCATGGTCAGATGTTTTATCTTTTATGTTTATATATAATAATTTTGGTATTATTGTATCAACAAGTGCTGATATATAGTGTCAGAATTCCATGATCACATTTGGCACAGTGGAATTGGCATTGGAAGTGTAGGTGCTGCAGAACTTTAACATTAGGGTTTGATCCATGAGGTTGTATGAAGTAATTGCAGGAATGCTGCTAACTGTGGCACATACAGTATTTTTTAAAAAGAAAGAAAAATGGATTACATTTAAAGGGTAACATGTTTTAAAGCTAATTAATGTTGAAAACAAACCATTTATACACATCTTTAAATGGATTTTCAATAAGTCTTAATCTGACTCTGACTGTATGGATATATTGCTAACTGTCTCTCCTGTAAGTTGCTTTGGGTAAAATCATCTACCAAATGAATTACAAAAATTGTGTAAATCCGGTGTGATGCAGGCCAGGTGCTGAGTTATCCTGACACTTACTTGGCCTTGGATGTGTGTTTGCTCCTGCTAATGGTTGCCTTTGAGGTCCTAAGGTTTTACTGGGGTAAGTAAGATTTGTGTGAGATATTGATTATTCATGTTTGTAGTGCATCAGTGTGTTTTTATTACCGTAAAATGCTACTAGATAGTTTATGTACCCTTTAGAATGACGTAAAACATAAATCACATATCTGATTTTCACACAATCTCTAAAAGTATATAAAGAGGACCAAATTGAAAAACGAGACGAAAATAGTATATTGTACTTGGTCATTGTTTATTAGGGACATGATCCAACGTTACATATCTGTGAGTGCAAATTTTCCTGTTCATCCTGTTGAACTTTGGATTGTCTTTGTCCTTCGTGTACCTCTGTAAGTGAAGTCACATGTACATCTGTCTTATCTCACTCAGGAGTGAGAGGCAACCTGCAGGAGAGTGGGAAGTATGTTGGTGCCAGCCTCATCGTTTCAGCATTCACACTTTTGTTCTCTGTGTACTTCCTGGTGTGGCAGTCCTATGTGCTTAGAGCAGATGTCATCATTAACTCCATCCTGCTCTGCACCTGTGGCTTTACTGGAGTAGTCGGCTTTGCTGCCCTTGCACGCTTTACCAGGTCAGAACTTAAAGTTTTAGGGACACTCTTTGATGCATGGTGGTGAGACTTGGGTTTATGGGGGCTTTGGAGTGCCATCATAAATGGCTCTAGAGCAAATACAATGTCTCCAGTTCAGTGTAACTACTGGTTTGCATGAACATGTTACTCAGTTATTAAAAATATTATACTATCACTCAGGTGATATTTATTTCGAACAGAAATTTGTAACTATTTGAGCATTAAAGTTGTATGAAAATTGAAACTAACCAAACAGTTTATTAGGAATGCTAATACTAATCTGGGGAAGTGTGTCCTTTTGATTTCAAAACATCCTCACTTCTTTGAGGCATGAATTCAACAAGATTTTGCTCCATGTTGACATGATATGTATCCCACAACTGTTCATCCCACTGTTCTTAGATTGTTCAGGTGTATTTTTATGCACCGAATCTTTCATTCTACCACATTCTAAATCTGTTTGGTTGGGTTCAGGCCCTGTGACTGTGAAGACCACTTAGGAACGCTGAACTCATAGTGCATGTTGCATGCATTCATGCATGAAACAGGTTTGATATGACCTTTGCTTGGTGACATGGTGCATTAACATGCTGAAAGTAGCCATTGGAAGATGGGTAAATTGTGAACAGCAGCAAGGATGCATATGATCAGCAACAGTACTCAAATAAGTTGTGGGATTTAAGCTGTGATTTATTGGTATTAGAATGCCCAAATATACAACAAAAAACATTCACCAAATCAATACACCATTTGCCCCAGGCTTGACTGTTGACACAAGGCAGGTTTAGAACATTTAGCTGGTAAGGGGAAATAAACTAGAAAATGCAGCTCCTGCAGGAAGCATGAATGGTGGTTCTGCGGTTCTGGCTGGTTGAGGGTTTAAGATGCGGTCAGTTGCGGGCGACTGCAAGTCCGGTTCTGGCCAAGACCAACCGCGAGTCAGAGTCATGGACTGTTTTGGACTGATCCGATTGGATCCAGGTGTATGACAGAAGAGCTAAGGAGCTGTTCCCGTGTGTGTGTGTGTGTGTGTGTGTGTGTGTGTGTGTGTGTGTGAGAGAGAGCTGTGTTTTTTACAGTGTGCTTTCATCTTTCCTTCGTGACATGACTAGAGTGACGCCATTGGAAATTAATAGGGTAATTTTCGAAGAGTGATAAAAAGATAACGGAGAGTGTGCTATCACTTTGTAAATTGCCATTACCGGTAACATCATTCCCAGATCCAGATGTTCCATGTCGCTGGTGGTTCTGGTCAGGCAGAAGTCTTTTTATAATGAGAAATAAATCGAAAAACAGCACCGATTAAAACTAGCAAGTGTCAGAGTATTAGTATGTGAAATTTAGAAAAAGTACATTCACATAACTACGCAAATATTTAACACCTGAGACACAGAACAACAGGTGCAATGTAATTCAATCATTTTATTCTTGTCTCATGTTTATTCATACATAATCTGGAGAAATAAAGTAAAAATAACAAACAAAAGTTTATAAAAGTTTTCTGGCAAAAAAGGTAATCAAAAATCAAACAAAATATCTTCGACCATATTATAAGACATTATTAGAAGTGCGGTTTTATTGACAAAGGGAGGTAATAAGTGTGTTCAATGCTAACAATTGTGGTTGATAACAGTTTTTTCTCCGTGGATACTTTTACTTACCTTAAAAAATGCTTTTTTTTCTTGTACATGTTTATCAATTTTGAGATTATGCTAACTGATAATTCACCAAAAGTGATCTTAAAGCCTTTATAATCATCTTTACCAGAGGTGCCAATAATTGTGGAGGGGACGATATTTATTGTTTATTTATTTGTGGAAAAGCTAAATCTTCAAAGTGTAAGGATTCCATAATTGTTAGTGGTTGTACATGAAATGTACAATCTTAAAATTGGTAATTTGGTTTGTGGGGTGCTTGGTGGTGCACTGGTTAGCTCTGCCACCTCACAGCTTCAGAAACCTACAGTGCATTTTGTTACGTTACAGCCTTATTCCAAATTGTATTAAATTAATCTCTTTCCTCAAAATTCTACACAAAATGCCCC
>JAUZSU010000915.1:3403-31937 GCA_034780255.1 Parotocinclus maculicauda
CCAAATTGGCATTGACTTGTGTATATATACGTGACTGGTGTTGAGATGAACTTGTGTATGGATATAACCTTGTGTGTGTCTCTTACATGGCCACTGATGCCGATAGCGACGTTAAAGAAGCCAAATAAACAAACAAACAAACATACACACTAGGGCCACTTTAGTGTAATCAGTTAACCTATAGTATGTCTTTGGACTGTTTCAGGATACAGAAGCGCTCTGAGTAAACCCACATGAACATCTCCACCTGGGATCACACACAGGGCCTTCTCACAGTAAGGAGACCCACCGAGCCACAGTGCCACCCCCAATAGATTTCTTTTTCTTATATTTGTACTTTTTATTTGTATTTAATTTTTTGGTTTTTCCTCAGGGATCCTGTCCGAAGCTGCCTGTGATCACTGATCTTTCTAGTTACATCTGCAGGAAAGCCATACCAAATATAACCAGCAGTGGTATATTGTCATAGAAACTTTTCATCTTTGTAATCACCTGTAGCTGAAGCTAGGAATGAATAAACGCTGCTATGTATCAGCCCAGTTTGCTATCCTATTAATCAGCAAGTGGTGCTGAACAGTTTACTATTAAGTCTGCCTGGATATATTGTGTATTCTGTCGATCCAGCAGCTGCATTGGGCTCTCCGACTGAGAGTCTATTATTGAAAATATTGACAAAGCCATCTCATTCCATTTTCATTGGATCAAGCCTGGGTCATTACACTTTCAATTTGGTACTTTGGCACACAGTCTACTAAATTTGTTTTTGTATTAAGTTTCTTAAGAAAGATGAAAAGTTTGATTAACTTATGAAATGATCTTATCTTTCTCACCCAAACAAATCCACCTCCACACCCCCAACCCTTACTATCCTCTTTCATTTTGACTGCAGCCTCCACCTTCACAGTGGGTAACCAGCTTGAAGTGATGGGATATCAAAGAGAAGAATTCTCAGTTTACCCAATGTACTGCAAAACTGTAAGTAGTTATTGATTCAGACATCTTATGGATTCCTATCTATTTTAAAACACACACGCTCACACTATATTGTCTCACCAGCCCATCTAAACAAGTGTGGCCAAGGCTCAGTGGGTTACTGTGAGACCGCTTGTCATTAAAACATTGTGTACTTGGCTGCATTCAATTGTGATTGTTTTGTGCTTACGCTTATATGAAATAGCCAGTGAACTCTTAGATTTTTCTGCATTAATTACACCTACCCTGTATTCTGATTTTCATCCAAGTCATAATGATAGACCGGCACATTCAGAGTCCTGGGGTCCTTCCTCCTCACCGTTGAGCAAGACCGTTCAGCTAAAGAAAACAATATTGCTGCTGAAATAGATTTGACCAGTTATTATATACCATGTTGCCTATATAACTGGGCTGTGTGCCTATTATGATGATTTTATGACTCATTAGTGCTGAACTCGTAGTACTTCCAACGGGTTCAGAACAATTGCAACTGTGTTTGAAAAGCAACTCAATTTTGTCATCACTAAATCATTAGCTCTATTTAAGGCTACACTCTATATTTACGTAATATATTGTATTTTTGTGATTAATAGATGTTACTCAATGGGTTTCCCAGTGTAACCGTATGCAGATGAGCGCAAAAGATTATGGTCAGCTTAATAGTGTAGGCTGGTGCCAACCATTTTCAGGTAATTAACTGACCAATAGTGCCTGTGTTGCACTCACACATCCAGGAACCTCGGGTGGTCTGATCACCAGAGCATCTCCCACATCCAGCACATCATCTATGAGAGCCAACTGATCATTTAATATATATCCCAGTCCCTGATCTGTGCAATCGCAATGAGCAATGTTTTGACTCATTTTTGTACTGTATGTAATAAATCAATAATTAGGGACAAAATGCATTTATGTTTCAAAACAATTTCACATGGCATACTGCACCGTTTGAGGCATTATGTAAATATCACTTGAAAATATAAAAATATTTTAAAATGAATATAATATGAGACATTTGCCATAATGTTGGTTTCCAATAAACAGTATAGGTTTACATGGTCAACAAATAAACAGATAATTGTGGTCCCTGATCATTGTTTTTCCAATACCAAGCCCGACTCCATTTAAGCTTGTGATTCCGTCATTAGTTTCAGTCCTCATACCATTCCCCAGGCCACATCAGAGAGCAATAACCCCACCTCTCCTACTCCAGTTGACTGATGATGCCATGCCAACAAAACTTTCCTGCTGAGGACATAAGAACCTAGAAAAAGTCTTTTTACTGGTATAAATAATGCTGATATGCATATTCTTTGTTAATGTTTTCAATATTTTATTAAAATATACAATTGTCTATGTTTTATAATTTTAAACTTTCTGTCTTATTATACTAGTCATAATATTGTATTATGTGTAATTTATTATTGTTTATATATTATTATATTTCATTAGATGTATATATTTCATAAATATGTTCTGTTTTTAACACTTGGCTTAAATTTATTTAAACTATTCATATATACTTATTAATTAGGTAGCTTAGTTTAATTTGTACATGAATCTCCTAGGCTGCTAAATGAGGTTGGCTCCCTTTTGGAGTCTGTTTCCTCCCACTGTTTCGTCTTTATAACTCTTTTTTTTCGAGTTTTTCTCGGCTCGAAAAGTTTGAGTTGTGGGTGAGATGTGTAAAGCTGCTTTAAGACAGTGCTCAATTGTAAAAAATTACTATACAAATCAATTTTACTAAATTTAATGATACATTGTTAAATTTTATTTAAACAGCAAATATTCAATTCTCAAATTAAAAAGATTTAACGTAAAAGCAAAAGAATTATTTGAATCGTATGAATAGATTTTCCTATTTATACAAGTGATGTCTAAATCATGTGGATTCAGAGATGATAAGAACATAGTAGGACTGCAAAAATGTCCACTAGTGATGTAGTCAGTTTTATGTACAGAAAGGTTCATGGATAATTAAGTTTTTGTCCTCATGCATCACCAACAAACATTTCAGCAGACATCACACAAGTTTAAAATAATCCAAAACAGTCACAGTCTAGATTTTTATAGATTGATTTTGATTACAGAAACACATGCAGCTTGCAGTATGAGTGTCTGTCAGTTCAAGAAAGCAGAGCAGTGAACAATCACAATGTCAAGGAATAAATTGAAATACTGTACAAGCCTTCTGTCACTAGTATCCCAAAGATCTTACAAGAGCACAATTTGTACTTTCTAATGATATACTGACTTTTTTCAAGTGAGCTTTGAGGCATGTGAAAGGCCTTTATTATGATAATTATTCTTGATATGCATACTTTTTCCTACTTTTTACTTTAAAAGGAAATATTTTTTTATTTATATAATGATAGCTGTATGCACCTGGGTGGCCGGCTCTGTCTTTCTGTTTCTTGGGCTTTCTCTATTCTTCCATTTCAAGCTCTGCTCATGTATATATGGCTTTTAAAAGTTCCAATGGGTCTCTTCGTAAGATGCCTAATGAAGGGAATAATGCACTTAAAGTAATGTGACATTAATTGTTTGAGGTTCATAATAACAGCCCTCAATCATCTGGAAGATTGCCTAAGGCTTTTAATGAGAGCCGTTTTCAAGGCGATGGACTCGAATGAGGGAATGACAGAGTCAAATTAGCTGGTTTGCCATTCATGCTCACTCTATTGCCTGCTATTTAAAAGTCATTGACCATTTAGGGATGGGCCATTGGTCGCAGTGAGCGAGCAAGTTGCACCAGGGCTTATGTTTGTGTTGCAGGGTGGAGGATGGATGGCTGGGTGGCAGCTCCACCTATGATAATGCTTTTTAAAAAGCAGTAGAAATGTCAAGTCCCTTCTGTGTGGAAGAGAATTTGACAAATAGTGGAGATATTCAGTGGGCCCCACTCCTGCATTAACATAAGAAACAGGCCAATATGGATGGAAGTCAGCCGGTCTGGGTGCTGTCAGCAGAGGCTTTTGGCGAGGAGTGATTAATGTCTTTACGATACCACACACAGCCGGCGCCATGGCCCTTCTGCCTCCATCAGACTGAGATCCCTCTGGTGCACACTTACCAGAGCTGCAGGTGCCCAATAACCTGCACATTCAGCACAAAGTGTACAAAGTTTAGTGTGCAAAAATGCAAAAGGGGATGACCTTGTATGTTCTACAGATGAAAATTAATTATATTGTGCCCCGTTCTTGAACGAGACGTAGAGTTATAAATGTGTATTTGGCTGTTTCATGGTAACAAACTTAACATGTTAACAAAATATCTTTGTCAACTGAAAACTGAGATATGTAATTTGCTAAATACCCGAACTTTGCAATTGATTTTAAATTCCTTCACAAATTTCTGTCCAATTTGTGTTCCTTCAGACTCCTTAAACTTGCATCATTGAAAGTCTCTTATTATGTCTTCTTGCCAAGGCCCACTCCATGAATTGAATAGTAGGTGTCTTTATTTTTCTCATTCTCTGACTGCAGACCTCATAATAGGTTCATTAATGCAGAAGTTTCATTTGGTTGACAATGGGTTAATGGCCTGAGGGTAGTCTATTGGTACCGGGAAACGGGCAGCAGGAGGAGGAGACTTTTTTGCGGCCCTTTCAGAGTAGGTTCTTCAGGGGTCAACCGAGTGTCACCCAAAAGTGA
Source organism: Parotocinclus maculicauda (assembly GCA_034780255.1). NCBI lineage: Eukaryota > Metazoa > Chordata > Actinopteri > Siluriformes > Loricariidae > Parotocinclus > Parotocinclus maculicauda. The sequence continues at coordinate 8,029 of JAUZSU010000915.1, forward strand.
ACAAACATGTAATTGATGTTCGGACATCTCTGGCTGTCTTTTTTTGAGCCGGGGCTAAAAAAGGGGCTGCTGTCTGGGCTTTGACCGTCCTTTGCGGAAAAAGGGAAACTGATTTGTGAAAGCGTGGGATGAAAAGAGGTGCAATCTGCCAAGCTGGAGAAAGGGGATACGCTTGAATTTTTCTCCTCTGTCTTTCTCTGGAATGATTGTGTTTTGCCTGGTGGTTAATTGCTACCCCCCACACTCAGGTCGCGAGGAGGGGAGGCATACACTGCTGGTGTTCCTTTCTCCTCTGTACTGGGAACAGTGTCTGGTTTTGTCTCGGATTTTCATGGATGTTAGGAGAAAATGCACAGAGGAGTTGCGGCCCTTTTATCAGGCCATGTCAGGCGGGACTATACTGTGCCGTTTCTATATTCACTGCCGCATAACAACAGACAGCAATTTGTAGAATGGGGACCAGATCTTGTTTGGAAGCTAAGTGAAAAATAAGGCCAAACGTTCTACTTTTTTAAAGTCAAAAGATCAGTCATTTCATGAAAAGTAACTTCATTTAATTGCTGCAAAATTGAGCTCAGGTTCAAAATATTTTCCACATCTTTTTCAGATCCCTTAATGATACTCGGGGTCATTAATTACAACCCTAGAAACATTAAAACACGACTGTGAAAAAAATTTTTTGAAGGGTTATTCACCAGATTAGAGTTCAACAATTAAGTGTAGTGAGTAGTTTTTAGGGGGAGAAAAAAATCTGTCCTGTTTGCTGGATTGAACTGCACCCCCATGCCACCCCACTCTCTGTGGTTACAACAGAGATGATGTCAGCCGGCAAGCCTTACCAGTAATTACACATCAGATGACAACAACTTAAAATTGATATTCAGTGCGGGAGAGCTAAGTGGACATTTTAAAAGTTAGAGACAGGAAGCCAGAGAGAGAGGGAGGGGCCATGTTATGAGAAAGGCAGCATGGGAATTGTTGGGCAGATGCTCTGTATGCACACTACACTAATAGACATGAAAACCCCCTTTTGCTAAAAGCACATTTGGCATCACTAGCAAATGAGTATTTATTCTGTAATGACCCAGAAGGTGTCCCTTAATTGAATAGTGAGAGTGGTGCCAAGCAGTAATAAAAGCAAATAGATTAGGGGAGGAAATATCTTCTTAAGTGGACCTGTAAATACATATGAACATACATTTATCTCTCTGACCTTGAGCAAGATAACCACAGATTAAAAATTTAGCTGCTGGTGGGATAAATGGGTATTTTGCTTTTAGTTCTTGGTTTTTTTAAGTCCTGTACACAGTAGACCTTTATTGGCTGTCTTGATTATTGAGTTGTTGCTCTTAAGTGCAGACCATTGAATTGCCTTGAGCTGAAAAACTTTGAGTAAAGCACCATTAGCACTGTTTTACGCTTTTGAAAGCTCTTTTGTTTTGACATTACAAGTGCAACAATTTTTGTCTTGTAAATGTCACTATGCACTGGTAATAATTATTATTGGCATCTAAAATAAATGATAGGTAAATGAAATAAATGCAGGGTCAGCTAAAGCCTTGAGATTGGAATTTGTTCTGGCTTTTGCATAGAAGGTTATTATTTTTTGATTATTCTCATATATTTTGATTTACTAATCTAAAGATATGCACGTTTGTGTCGTTTATTTTATTAGCTACATTTTTTTAGATTTCTACATGGGTTAATACATTTATTGAAACATGGGATTTAGAGTAAATCAACGAAATGTAACAAGTTTGTACATTTACTGCACTTGGCACTGTTGCAATCACTTTAATGCATTCTGATTGCTCAACTGTAAGTTGCTCTGGATAACGTTTTCACCTCTGTTACTATGCTTCCTTTAGAACAAGCGTTATTTCTGGATGTTCCAGTTCCTAGTGCAGTACTTAACCTGTCGAGCAAGCCCAACAAACCAGTGAGCTGCTGCTGCAACACTGTCCTGTTGTAAACTTTTGAACTGTTGAATTACTGTTATGGCCTAGGTAACAGTCTCTGCTTGTTGTGTTGCTTTTTTTGTCTGAGTTTCAGCTTTAAGAAACGTTTACAGTTGAAATAACATGACATAAATAACATAACATGAAATAACGTGTTTAGGATGCCTTTGCTCCAAAGTGTCTCATACTTTATATATGCTTGAGCTTGTTGTAAATTGCGAAGTCTAATAGTATGTCTACCTCTGTCTTATTTTCCAGTTCTGCTCAGATAGGCTTTAGTCTTTTGTAGAGTAGATCAGACGCAGATGATTTTCTGTCTCTAAATGCTTTGCCCCAGTGGCAGTCCTGATATTTACCTCCATTTGTGAACCAGTCATCAAGATTAACACCTTGGTGATTGCTTTTTTCTGTTTTTTGATTGATTGATTTGGGATTTTTTTTCATGGAGATTTTCTTCATCCGGATGCCAAGTTCACTCTTTTGCAGCCTGAAGAAGTTTGATCAGGAATGCAGATCAGTGAAAAAGAGTATTATGGAGTGACAAATCCAAGTTAGAATTTTATTGGTGCAGCCGTTACCAATATGTTATATAAGGTAATTATATCATTGTTAAAGCAACAGATCTAATACTGGCCTAAGACCTTTGCACAATATTGTACATTTTATTTGTAGTATGTAGTTCTCTTTGAGAAATATCATTTGTGCTAGCCTGCAAATTTGAGCCCTATATGTTCCTTAGAATTTCCAGTTCCTTATTGATATCCAGTTTAATCTTGATGTGTGTTTAATCTCTTTAGCTTTGGCCTGTGGTTTTAAATGGTAAAATTCAAATTTTGTTAATCTTTGCAAAGCCTAACCTTCCTCAGCGGTGCGTTTTAGTATCACAGCAAGATCTAATAAAATTGGTTCAATCTGAATGGCTCTTGTCCCTATGCTCTACATAAGCACAGGCTAAGTGCTATCAATCACCTTCCCTTTTAATAATACGTCATGGTGATTTGCTAAATCTGTCCACCATGAGCATTGTCATGTCCACCCACTGTGCAGGTCTGTCTCCCACTCACTCTGTCAGCAGCTGCTTCCATATCCATCTATTGAAATTGCACTATTCAAAAGATTTTTTTATTATTCTTATCATTAAAAGTAGATTACAATATATGAACGGTAATCTACATTTTATATCAGTTAAACCATGTTTACTTTTAAGCTTTTGCGCACATATACACTAAATACTGCTAGGTCTCTAGGGTTGAGTGTAAAGTGTAGATCACTGACACTTTCTTACTCTTTTTTTTAAAATAAGTGAGCACAGTTAAGAGGTAAAAGATCCATGAATTTTGTTTCCATCATCTCCTTTTCAAATAATCTGCTGCTTTGTTTTGTGGTCATACAGCTTTTTCATTCATATTGAAAGTCAGAGGAATGTGATGCATTGCGATTAACTGTCTAATTAGCTCCCATTTTACTAGCCATGCCAATTAGTCAGAGGCAATTAAACAACTCTGGAAGGTCTTCATTAAGGTGGGGTTTTCCTGGCCTGTACATTGAAAAAGAAGAAAGACTTGTTTCTACATGGCTTGAATAAAACTGTTATAATAATATAGTCTCTGATTAGTGATGTGCATTAATGACTTTATTATTTGGTCTATTAGAAATATTGACTTTTTGACTTTTGGTTTTGACAGAACTTTAAGACATGTTTTAGGCTTTGTCTTTTATCATTTGTATTATTCTCTCTTTTTGGGCCAAAATTCATGTTTTTTTGTCTGTTGGATTTTTTTCTTTTTTTTTTGGTCAACGATAGTTATTGTAGCACAAAGATACTCAGAAACCACTAATTGCTAAACTTCTTGCAAACTGAACTCTTTATCAGACATTTCTATACAGACTATTTGTTTTTATTAAATGTATTAAAACAACTGCATGGAGCAAGCAAAATTAGTAAGTCTGCCACTGTTTTTAGATGTATGTTTTGGTTTATGTCATGGTAGGTTTACCAAATGAAGATGCATAATTAGTTATTTTTGAAAACATAAATGCATTGCGCAAGATACAGTGCCAAAAAAAATATATATTTTTAGTTTGGATTACAAGTAGTAATAATAGTAGTAATACTAGTAATTAGTAGCCTTTTCTGTAAGTATCATGGTGTAAAACAATGATCTGTATAAGTCATTCCATTCACATGAAACAAACAAATTAAACTTAATGTATTCATACATGGAGTTTATTTGTTGATTGAAATGAAATTAATTAAATTAAATGCATGTCCAGTATAGCAGTAAATTAATACATGTATTTTTGCAAAAAAATATCTTTGTAAAAGCTTGTTATCATTTAACCAATTAAATTGACTAAGTAATTATTTACACAGCTAAGAAAGCTAGACCAAGGCTAAAAACGGTGCTTGTGTGATGAACATGTCATCTATATAAAGAATATTGTTAATAAATCAGAGATGAAATTGAACGTCAATCCACAAGGCTTGGCAGCTAATCTTAATTTAGCTATGTTCTAATGATGTGCTGTGTGACAGATACCACCTGTTTATCAGGGAGATCACAGCTCTCCTTGGCCTAGTGCAGGACGAGTCAATACAAGGAACAAAGATTAATTTTGCCCTTAGCCCCACCATGCAGGAACTGACAGCTCTGTAATTTACATTTACCTCTAAACTTAGTCATTTATTATATGCCCTTATCCAACCTTATAATCCAAACCGTTGTGGAGTAAGGGCCTTGCTCAAGGACCCAACAGTAACAGCAGCCAAAGGTGGGATTTGCTTCCAGGGCCATCTGTTCCATAGTATAGTACCTTAACCACCAGATCACCACAGTCCCAGCTTTAGTACCACTGGTGGATTTCTCCCAGTCTTTGTGGTACTGTGTTTTAGCTGTAGCTGCTGTGATTAGCATGGTCACCTCACAACTTCATCTCCAGTGATCCCTGATTTGATCTTTCCATGGACTGGTGTGGAGTTTAAAAGCTCTCCTCTTGTTTACTGTAAGTATGCCGGTTCCCTGTCACAGTCCAAAGACATGCAGTAGGTTAACTGGTTGCTCTAAATTGCACCCCCCACCACCCCCACCATTCCCCATAGCAAAATATAGCACCCCCAGACCAACAGAGTTTATAGAACCACTGAGAGTGAGATTGAAAATAATTTTAACAAACACCTACCCCCCAGAGATCTCCATAGCTGTAGAGAGATATCTCTGTAACTGACATACACTAGTCATATCACTCTTTTTCTTGAGTACTGCACCCTTTTTTTTTAACCTTTCTCAGATGTCAGATCTTTTCATAGCACTACAGACATGTATGTTCTTGGCAATATCTAGCCATTCATTCTTTTTTCTCTTCATTCATTTCAATTGCTTCTAGCATTTGACTGAGGTCATCTTGGGAATTTACGCGGACACATGAAAGGTTAATCGAGTGCCTTATTTATAGGCTTGATATGCGATAGGTAGGAACTGAGGGACAGTGTTTTTTATTTTTCTTTATAGGACTTACAATTAATTTAAATGCATTTAGTTATTGGTATTTAAAATGATCTCAAATATTTTCAGAATGATACGTTAGTAATATAATAATGAGACAATGTATGTACAGCAGGCCTATTGTGCAAAAAGTATTAGGCCACTATTAGATTAGATATAGCATTGTTTTTGCAACAGCATAAGACCATTTGCCTACTGCCCCAACCTATTGGACCCAAAATGGATCACTTCATAAAACTATTTTCCGAGTATTTTCATTAAAGGCTTGGTGAACAAGCTTTTTCGGACTGCAGGGTTATCTTGGCATCTCGATGAAACTGCCAAATGCTGCTATAATGTAAGGGGAGGTCACACTAAATCCACTGTAGAATATTGAAACTGTTTCATGATTTATTTATTTAGTTGTTTGTTTTTAAATATTGCTTGCAAAAGTACTACATTTAGTCCTGGATGTATTCTAATATAAGGACTAGAAAAAATTATGTACCATTGCTAAAACCATGGTATATTTAATCTAAAAGTGGTCTAAGACTTTTGCACCATACTGTACACCGGTGGTTCAGTTTTCGACTGGTGCTGCTTTCTAGAGCAGATGCAGAATCAATAAACCTATTTAAAACTAAAAAAGTACAACTTAACTTAAGTTACGTCGTTCTTAAAGATGTTGTTAATTAATTATTAATTTGTGCGTACAATATAAAAATAAATTTGTTTTTAGATCGCATATATTCGCATTTGTCAGTTGTTTACTAATTTAAAATGCAAAAATGTGTGTGCGAAATATATTATTAAGAATCCTAAAATATTCTTGTATTGGTTTTTAGGACTAATGCTCATCGATACTATTACTGATAATTGGTGATATATGATAGTTTGCAAAAAACAAACAAACAAACAAACAAACAAACACATTTTTTGATAGCATTTAGAGTAGTTCGCTTATTTTGCAAACAAACTTAATTCTCAAAACATTATCGTGACAAGGGATTTAGTGCGCGTGTTCAAACTTTATCCATCCGCGTTCATTAAAGGAGGTAATGAATGCGCTTCAGTCCCAAACAGGCGCGTCTCGACTCCATTCTTTTTGCGCATGTCCTTCAGCGTCGTACGTCCCCGGATAAGGGTCCGTCGATTCGGCTTTATGTTGTTAAGGAGGGAAAAGATGATGAATATGCATTAATGATGGAGGGATGATATTGGTTGGCGGTGTTCATCCACCATTTGGATGCGTTCCCAAGAGCGCGTCTTTGAGCTCCCGCTTTTTAACGTTTTCTCCTCGGCTCTTTTCACCCTCTCAGCTGGTCTAAGTGGCTGAAGAACCTGGGGAAACCTTTATTTTTATTTTGTTTTGTCTCTTCTCTCCTTCAAATGATCAGCTGTGTGCCAAAAGTGTCCCCCCTTGTTTTTACGCGTGCCAGTCACCTGCCTCGGTCCGTTCCCCCTTTTCTCTGAAGCTCGTCTAAAAAAAGCTCGCCTTTCTCTCTCTACTTCTTTTGACTTTCCGCAGTCTGGATCCCAAGTGAGATTCAGATTGGGTACATATTGAGCCCCCCACCCCCATTGTCTTTCAAGGGCTGTACTACGCTAATTAAATTTTATATAAAACCATAAAACCCACCACTCTTTTCTCCATGCTACCAATTCAGCTCTGCCGGCCGAGTCGCCTATTTTTCTTAGGTTGGAAAAATCCAGTGTTCATTGAGTCAGATGAGTTGAAAAACATTTGCAAATCTCTATTATTCCTGGATTTTGTCTCCTTTCTTTTGTGATAAAAGCAGCCCGAAACAGCTTGCTGCTTTGTGCAAACTGAAGCGCTCTGGAAAGCAAGATACGGCCATGAATGCTAAGTGCTTGAAAAACGTCTTTTTGTCCCGCTGTTATTAGCCCTACATTTAAGTCCACGTTATCATTTGCATCTGATTTTAAATTAATGATAATTCAAGATGTGTTTTTTTCTTTTGAAATGTAGGATTTTACTTTTTGACAGTGTTTCTGAGCTGCGATTGAATATACAAATCTTTGCTTCGTTTGTTTTTCCAAGTGTTTAAACTCCGCACCGTACACACAGGTCCATAATATAATCGATTTTCGAGTGATCGTTTTCAGCCCTGTGAGACTTTGAAATCAATAGCGATAAAGAGCTAAGAATAACTTTGTCTTATAAAAGTCCATGGTCATTAATGGTGGTTTTTAAACGTCTCGTTTAAACGGTTTGTTTCAGTTTGTCCATCACCTTCAGAATTAACTGCGCTTTTACGCATTTGTTGAGCGCACTTTCTACTTATTTATTATAACTCCAACACGACAAATAATAACAATTTGTGATTCCCACGTAACATTTTTACAGTTTACATTGTTAGATCATTTTACTGGAGTTTTATAAAATGAATACGGAACTTAATTGATTAATTAATTTGAAAGTGTTTGTGTGTAGGCTATATATTTGTGTGTGTGGTTTCTCTTTTGGATTTTGTAGAATTATAAGATATATTTCCCCTTCAGAATTTCTTTCTCGAAGCTTCATCGTTGTGTGTGAAACCAATAAAAGTGCAATAAATGTTCAGCTCCAATAAATATAAATCAATCTCTCTGTGTCTGCAAATCCTATTCACTGATGATGCACGAATACAAATAGGGGGAGAAGATCTGGAGGGGGTTAATGCCCCCCAAAAAAGCAGCTGTTGAGTCCTAATCTGTTTTCGTGCCCTGCCACTCACCTACAGTCTCTCTGCCTGTTCACTCCACAGTTTGCGCTCCTGTCCCGTGTCTCCCTGTCCTCTCTCCCAGACCCCAACCTTGACCAGATTTAGTTTTTTTAGGACCATTCATTCCCTTGTAGCCGTCCCAAAGAAAAAGGCGAGTGCATGGATGTCAGATCTCGCTCACAGAAACACCGTGAAAGATTGATTTTTGCAGGCGACATTATTTCGGAATGAGCTGAATGGGAAACCCTGCAAGTCGGGGAACGGAATATAGATGTCCTCCCTGTTGGAAAGGGAGGGTGCATGGGGGGGTCTACCCATTTAAGCTCAGTCCATCAACCCTGAAAAAAAGAAGAGAAAAAGACGTGGTTCTATTCAAAGAAAAGCCTATATTCCCCTCTTACAATGGCAAAGACTTTAAATTAATATCCATGAATATTAAATCACTTTGGTCTGAAAAAGACCGAAAGAAAAGACTTGACCCAAACGGCTTTACACATTATTGTGCTTAAGCACCTCATTAAAATCTATTCAACTGGAATATATGCTTTTAATTTCGATATGATTACTAAGTAGCAGTAAAGATAGGGGCTATGGCTTTGTAGTACAGTTTAAAAATAGATAAAAATGTGTATTTGTATTTAAAAAATTGTTTCAATTATGAAAATCTCTACACGTGCCCAACTTAGTAAATATGTGGCATTTCTTTCATTTTTTATGCAAGTACTGATTGATTATAACTCTACACAGTTAAGTAAGACAGGCACGGCAGTGGTTTAACTATATATTTTAATGTAACTGCCATTGTTTCCTTTAATCCAGCCAACATTTCCAGCTTGTTTTCATGCTGAGAGTCGGAGTTGCGTGTTCCTGTTGTGTGCTTAAATTTTTCCCCTTGCTACCAGTGTGGGCTGCTTATTTCTGAGAAAACTTTTTTGATATTGAACACACAGACACATAAACGAGTGGCCACTCAATAAAATGCAACCGTATTCCCCTCCTGTTCAAGAACAAATCCACCGACACACAAGGGGAGGGTCATTAATAACTAATTACCGCAGGTCAGACCCCAAAGCGTATATAAAGCCCACCGGGAGCCTGCAGGGGCCAAACACTTCCAACACCGCTCATGATGAGGACAGGTCGAGTTTAGATTGTTTTCTGACGCTTTTAGAACAACACGCCGGCTTTTAAATAGACTTGAATGATTGACTATCCACAATTTTAAGGAACACTTTTTAAACCAAAAGGAAAACAGCAGAGATTATGGGTTCAGTTTTGCCAGCAGAAGCAATGGCCCTGAAGGCTGGATTTAAACCGCACAGCCTGGCTCTCTCCGACATCATCACTTCAGACATCCTGCACAGTTTTTTGTACGGCAGGTGGAGAAATGCTCTCGGTGAGCATCTGTTCGAAGAGAAGACCAGCACAGCCGGACCCAAAACCGCCTTTACAGCCGAAGTGCTTGCACAGTCCTTCTCCGGTGGTGAGTGCCAAATAGCCACATTTCCTTCTAAAATTGGTTTTGCATGTATTCCATTAATATGTGGTTATTGTAATCCAATCTTTATGGAGAAAAAAACAAATAAATGCAATAAACGATAGAGTAATATATATATATATACTAATGTAGTTGCAGAATGTGTCAAACTCCTGCAAGGTTTCCCTTAACTGTGCAATACAGCTGCGCCAAAGTAGAAAGTGTAGACTATAGTGTAAATTATATGCTTTTAAATCTGACCATTTGAAGCATGCAAACACATTTATGTATTATAATAAATAAAAGTATAACTAATTATAACACTTTTTAACACTAAATAAATATTTTGAAGACGTTAACTGTAAACTTTTAGCTGAACAGGAGAAAAACCGCAGTAAAAGTTGGCGTTAAAATGTCTCAAATTATAATTGTTCATGCAATACCTGAAATGCTCCGTTTAATATCCAACACCAAGTAAATCCTATTTTACTTTTCCACCAAATCTGCACGACTTGCGCACTTGAATTCCCGGCGGGTTTGCGCGCTGGTGTTTGCGCTTTCACAGCCTAACAGGAGCTGACATAAATAAGGCTAATAAATTCATTCGATTGCCGCAGCACTCGACCTGAGAAAGTGTTCAATAGGACAAGGACCGAAAAGCCCGAAAAAAAGTTCCATTATTTACAAGAGCTTTCTTTCGTCCAGCCACGGGACGCGCATACTTTTCGCAACAATGGAAAAGTTCGTTGTTGAAGCTTTGCCATAGAGTGAAGTGCTAATTCAGTCACACCATGTCAGCCGCCTAATCTGCTTTACATAATTTAGCCCCAATTCATTGCCTATTTATAAAAAAGGTCCGATTCATACACTGCAAACCTATTACTGCAAACTTTTTTTATTGGGTAACGAGTGTAGAATGAGCTTCTTTTCAAAACATGCATGGAGCCGTTCCTTCACATTCACACTGAAAGCATAACAAATTTAGTCTTTTCATTACTAGAAAAGAGTATTTAACATCCATTTGGCGTCAGCGTTTTCATGCCGTGCATAATGAGTAAGACACTTATTTGTAACGTAATCATTCAAAGCTTTTCGATAAGAGGATTTGCTGGTACAACCTGCAGCAGAATAAACAGCTTTGTGGCATCACCGAGGTTCTTTATTTTATTATTGTTTTTTCTTTATTTTAATGATCGCTTCTTTATACCCTCCCTGTTTCATGACTTGAACTCTCATTTGATTACTCGTATTCTGTTTTAAGTGGACGACAGATTTTAATTTTGAAAAATATCTTTCTGATCGATTTTTTATATTCATTTTTTATATTGCAGAAGTACAGAAGCTGTCGAGCCTTGTTTTGCCTAGTGAGGTGATCATTGCACAAAGCTCCATCCCAGGTGAAGGTCTGGGCATCTTCTCCAAAACCTGGATCAAGGCAGGCACGGAGATGGGTCCCTTCACGGGCAGGGTCATCGCACCTGAGCATGTCGACCTCTTCAAGAACAATAACCTCATGTGGGAGGTGAGAGCAACAAGTGTTCACAGCAGTAGCAAAGAACGGAATTTACCGAGCCAGAACGAGTTTTTTTATTTTTTATATTTTGCTTGTGCTCAGGTTTTCAATGAAGATGGTACTGTGCGTTATTTCATTGACGCCAGTCAGGAGGATCACCGCAGCTGGATGACTTACATCAAATGTGCCCGGAATGAGCAAGAGCAGAACTTGGAGGTTGTGCAGATTGGAAGCAGCATATTCTACAAAGCAGTAGAGGTATGCCTAATAAAAACAACAACAACAACAACAACAACAACAACCACAACAACAACAATAATAATAATAATAATAATAATAATAATAATAATTATTATTATTATTATTATTATTATTATTATTAATAATCATTATTATTATAGTAATAATAATAATAGTAATAATATTGTTGTTATTATTCTTATTATTAGTAGTAGTTGTAGTATTTAAAAAAAATAAACATAATAGTAATAATGGATGTCTGGGCTCTCTATCATTTTCTTAACATATGTTTCTCTCTTTTTTAAATACAGATTTATTACAAAGCGATTAGGGATATTGAAGCAGGGGAGGAGCTGCTGGTTTCTATGAAGGACGAAGTTTTCCCAGAGGGCTCTATGGCACCGAACCTAGACGGTAAGATAAATGCCCACTATTAATACAAGTATTAAACAAAACTGAACTTTAGTAACAAACGCGCTGTTACACTGCCTCCTATGCTGCACTGTTTGTTTATAATACATTATGGGGACCAAATAATTCAATTACACATTATGAAATTACAATAACACTTTGAAAAAAAAAATGTTTTCACCGTTAGATTATTAGGATTACTAGGTTATTGTGTATTTAAAGAACACTTGAATGAAAGATATGAATCATGGATGAATGGCTAGGAGAATTAGTTTACTTTGATTACATATATATGAGTAGGATTGATGATGAAGAGGTGACCATGACTGACAACCTTTTGTTTTCAAGTGGTAATTATTCAAGTGGTAATTATTATAATTTACTAAAAAAAATATATGTAGAGTGAATATAAGAATGTGTGTTGTGTAATACAAAATAGGCTAAATAAAAGGAACTTGTTTAATGTTTCTCTGTACCTCAGAGGTTATGGGGAATAGTTTAGTGGAAGAAATAATAAATCTTAATAATACCAATTTGTCACACCATCTATAATGTCTCAGGTATCCGTTTGCAGTCATTCTCTAGGATACCGTTTTGTCTGGTAGATATGTGTGGTCAATCTTCATGCCAAAAAAACTAGAAAGGGAGCATGTTGGAAACTGGGTGAGGGAGAGAGGACCTTCTGAAAGTAGGAATTTGAGGGAAAGTGAGAGATCTTGGCGAAGACAGAAAGGGAATCATCGAAAGAGCCGGTGCAGGCCGAGCAGAGTCAAGCAAACTCAAAAGGCTGAGTGAAAAGACAAAAAGACAAAAGGGGGAGAATATGGTTGAGAGAGAGAGAGAGAGAGTCATTCTGTCAGATAGAGCCTGAGTGGCCAAGAGATAGAAGGAGAGAGGAAAAAGAGAGAGAATGAAGCAGAGAGAGCTCTCTAGACCTCTTCCTCTTGGCTTATCGGTGCTGGAATTTGGAGTGGGGCTTGAGGAGTCTCGAGGGACCTCACCCATGCTCACAGATTAGCTGCTAAACTGCACATAATTGTATTCCCCCTACTTCTCTCCAAGAGCTATTAGTTTCCAGCCCCCCCTTTTTTCCAGCATTCCTATCCAGTCCTTAGGGCTGCTGATGGAACTCATAGATAGTGTAACAAATTTATTTTCACCCGCAAACAATGGACACACTTTAAAAGTGCACTGTTACCAGAAAGTGGACCGTTAAACCATGTGTGGTTTATGTACAGCAATAAAGACATCCAAGTATCACTTTCAGTATTGTTGTTAATATGAGCATTGGATGTCACTGATGATTCCACTGGTACCAATAATGCATGGTTCCTGTGTTCACCTGACACCTCAGATGAGCAGATGTACCGCTGCGAAGACTGCGACGAGCTTTTCACGTCAAAGCTGGAGTTGCGGCGGCACCAGAAATACTCCTGTACCAACGGCAGCTCTATCTTTGACTCACTAAATGACGACCTCAAGCAGGAACAGGAGGACAATGATGAGCCGGTTCATGAGTGTAAAGACTGTGAGAAGATCTTTCCAAGCGAATATAGGTTAGTGCTTAGATCAGTCTTGATCATTTTGAACTCTAAACCATTTCTCGAATACTGATGTCCATATTTTTACATGCTTTTGTAGTCTCGGCCAGCATATGGTCGTGCACACAGAAGAAAGGGAGTACAAATGTGACCAGTGCCCCAAAGCTTTCAACTGGAAGTCCAACCTCATACGTCATCAGATGTCACATGACAGTGGCAAACGCTTTGAGTGTGAGAACTGTGATAAGGTAAGCTCTAGTAACATTAACAAATACACCAAATACGGTTGGGCTATGGTAGCCTAGTGGTTAAGGTTCTGGGCTATGGATGAAAAGGTCCTTTAAATCACACAAAGGCCAAGCTGCCACTGTTTTTTCCTCGAACAAGATCTTTAACCCACAATTGCTTGGATTATAATATGGAATCAGTTGTCACTCTGGATAATATATATAAACGTATATACGTGGATAAGTATTGAGCCTAAATTGTCTTGGTCCTTGAGGGGTGGACCATCTAGATTCAGCCATTTAAGACATGAGGATTTAAGTGATAAATTAAATAAAATGTTCTAAATGACTGTGGTAGCTTAGCAGTTAAGGTGGACTATGGTCCAGAAGGTCCATGGTACAAATCCCACCTCTGCCAAGCTACGGCTGTTGAGTTTTTAAGCAAGGCTGGATTGCAGTATTGTATCTGTTATAAGTCACTGGATAAGGGCAGGTACATATTGGCTTAAATGTCAATCTATAATTTGAATGGGTAATTAAAACAGCACAAGCAAATTCTCTTGTTCTCTGAAAGTCTCTGTTAACATGTTTTCATCCTCCGCCTCTAATGTAGTGGTGTCCATCCCTACAAAATCCTTTGTCGCATTTGTTTGTAACTTCACACCGCACACCTGGATCATAAGTTAACGTATTACTGTTTCTGCCAGGTATTCACAGACCCCAGCAACCTGCAGCGCCACATTCGCTCTCAGCACGTCGGTGCCCGTGCCCACACCTGCCCCGAGTGTGGCAAGACCTTCGCAACCTCCTCCGGGCTCAAGCAACACAAGCACATCCACAGCAGTGTGAAGCCATTCATGTGTAAGTTGGTCTGTGTGCAAACATGTCATGGCCTCGGGTACAATGACTAGCTTCCAAAGGCCTCTCCAATAGCACAGTCAACCGAACATGTTCTAGAATCACTTTTTGTTTTGTTTAGCATTTGTTTTACATCTCCCCTTGACCTTCCGTTTTTTTCTGCCCATTTTCTTTCTTTACTCTGGTTTTCCGTTGAGGGCTTTTAAGGCTTTTCTAAGGCTCAAGCCCATTTGCCATGTAAAGGTAAACAGTTCTGTTGTGTTTCAGCTGACCTCTGATAGATACTGGAAAAATGTTTCTCATTTTGTTGCTTGGCTTCTCTGCTCACTGTCCGTATGATTGTGTAGAAAGTGAAAATGCATGTAGACTTCAGAAGCATACAGGTGTTTGTTTGGGCATCCCCTAAATTCATTTGATTAATCTAATCCTATGTTGTCCGTGATTAATAAGCTGATTGCTCATTATACCAGATACTGAGATGCAGGTTTATAAATATGTTAAACAGCATGAGTACATAACTGATTGATATGACCAGCTTAGATGCTTATACTGACAATTAATGCGCTTGATGAGACTAATTACAGTATGTTAATAGAATTAATCAGGCATGTGTGTTCTACCAGGTGAGGTGTGTCACAAGTCCTATACCCAGTTCTCCAACCTGTGCCGCCACAAGCGAATGCACGCAGACTGCCGCACCCAGATCAAGTGCAAGGACTGCGGGCAAATGTTCAGCACTACCTCCTCCCTCAATAAGCACAGGCGCTTCTGCGAGGGCAAGAACCATTATAGTCCTGGAGGCATATTCACTTCAGGCATCCCTATGACCTCCAGCCCAATCATGGGCAAGACAAAGTCTCATCCCGGTCTGAATCACGGTGGGCTTGGCTTTGGCGATTACTTTCCCTCTCGGCCGCACCATCCAGGCTTGCCTTTTTCAGGCCCGCCTGCATTCCCCTCCCTTTCCCATGGCTTCACGGGAATCTTTCCCCCGTCGCTTTATCCTAGGCCTCCACTGTTACCTCCTAGCTCATTACTGAAGAGTCCTCTGACTAACAGTCAGGATGGAAAGTTCCCACATAGTCCGCTTGACCCCTCAGCCCTGTCAATGGTTACATCTATTAGCAACACCAATGGTAATGCTGGAAGTGGCCTTATCCATCCTGAGGGGAATAGGGATTTAAAGCAGGACATGTCGATCTCAGAGAACAAGACTAAAATAAAAATGAGCGACATGTCTGATGGCAGCGATTTGGAAGATGTTAACACAACCAGCGGAACTGATCTGGACACCACCACTGGCACAGTCTCTGGCTCCGATCTGGAGAGTGAAGCAGAGAGCGAGCGAGAGAAAAGTCGGAGGAGGCATGAGCAGGAAGACAAGCAAGAGGAGGTCAGCAGCAATGCAGTGTCTGTGTCCAGTTCAGGTAACCTTCTTCATGACCGTCCCTTCCTATCTTCTCAGCATTCCTTCTTCCCACCACCGGACGAGCAAGCACTCCCACCTACCGGGGCAGCAACCGACTCTATTAAAGCAATTGCTTCCATTGCTGAAAAGTACTTTGGGCCAGGCTTTATGGGCTTACAAGAGAAGAAAATGGCTTACCATTCCATGTTTCCCTTTCAATTTTTGCCCAACTTTCCACATTCCTTGTATCCTTTCACAGACAGAGCTCTCAACCCCAATATGTTCCTGAAACCAGAACCCAAATCACCTCGTGAGCACATACAGAAAATGGCTACCACCACTGCTGCAGAGTCACCCTTTGACCTCACTACCAAACCTAAAGAAGTTAAACCCTTTCCGCCACCTTCCAGCAAGCCAGCCTTGCCTGCTGGCGCACATCTGCCCAGTGGTGAGGAGCAGCCTCTGGATCTGAGTATCGGCAGCCGGAGCAGAGCCAGCCAGAATGGTGGAACACCAGATCAGCGCAAGAATCACGTCCAAGGCACCAACTGCAAAACGCCAGTTAAAGATGAACATCCAGTGCTTAACCAGTCTCAGAACCTCCACCAACCCCAGATGCCTCAGCAAGTCTCCCTTCCACAGCCTACTCCTCAGCAGCAGCCCTCACTCCATTACGCAAAGCCTTCACCCTTCTTCATGGACCCCATTTACAGGTATTTCAATCCCAGTACGCTGAATAGCGTAAGCCAAAGTTTAAAATTAATATGCTACTCTTTAGGACAAGTCAGGTTTAGTTATCAATCTAGCAATCTGGCTGACGTCCTTGCTTCATATGTAACCCTCTGTGTTGTTGTCCAGCAGGGTGGAGAAAAGAAAGCTGTTAGATCCTGTAGGAGCCCTGAAGGAGAAGTACGTGAGGCCATCTCCACTGTTCTTCCACCCTCAGGTACTAGTCTCCTTGTGCTATATTGTATTCATTGAAGACACTTAAATAAAGAGCAGAAGATGTTTTTTTTACATTTAAAAAATTGGTTATTTTGGGATTCTGCTCTTCATTATTGATTAAGGTTCTACATGGTTCTATATGACCTACCATTTATATTTGCATACAGATTACATATCCTATAAAGCTACAGCCATTTTTGTCCACCTTTAAAAACACCTACTATTAAAAATATTGTTGATATTGATATTGAATTGTTATAGAAGAAGTGCAGTTCTGTTTTGATTGGACCATAATCAGTGATAATCCTGAATGTGCCCCTAACTGGCATATAGTGTATAAAGTTCAGTCTGTTATCCTCTGCTTTGAAAAACACTTTTCCATTGTTTAATTATGGAAAGGTTTCAAACCTTTCCCAGCTTTGAGTGATGATAAAATGAAAATATTATTAATAATGACCTTTTGAATTGGAGCAAATTGTCCTGTGTAGTGTACCCCAGTATAGCTAAGTTTAGTCGCTGCATTGTTTCTCCGCAGCTCTACTCGGAGGCCTACTGCTAAATAACTTCCTACCATTTTTTTGCCCTGGCTGCCTAGATAATGTCTGCATGTCCATCAGACACTTCCTGTGTTTGTGTGCAGGAGAATGGCCTCTCTTGTTGGGAACTGTCTTATCTGCCCTGTAAATCTGTTCTCTATCAATGTGTAGTTACCTCCCCCAGAACTCAAGTCTGTCTTTCTCCATTTTTCTCCCTTTTTCTCATCCACCTCCTCCTTCTCCTCAGCTTGCTCTTCTCTGGGTGGCACGAGGGCATCTGGTTAGAGCTGGTTCAAAAGATGAGAATGTCGCTATGGATGTTGGGGGGTCATATTTTGTTCCTACACATCTCCATCCTTTAAATTCGATGGAAATGTGGGTGGGTGGCAGATTCATCTGCATCTATACAGTGGGTGATTTGACGTATTGAAAACAATCAATGCTCACTGCTACTGATTATTGTTTATATCAGAAACACATTGCATCTACTACATACCAGTTACCCAAGACACAGTTTCTCGTGCTTCCATGTTCGATTCATGAGGTGACGAAATCGTGGTTCCACACAGACATCAATAAATAAATTCAGACATTGTGTCTGTCTCCATGTTTGTCTATATTCCAAAAGCAGGAAGGATGTAAGCTGTTTTTGGCCATCGAGACACATAGCTAGTCCTTTGTTCTATGTCTAATGGGGAAGGCATATCAGCGAGGGGTATCTTAAACTGCATTGTACGGTTACCGTTCTCAGAGGTGAATGGCTCATTCAGAAGCTTCTCTGAGACTTGTCCTGAACAAAGTGGAGGGCCGGGGGATCCCAGGGGGCTGCTCGAGTGGCTGCTAACGTGGCATAGGTCAGGGAGGTGACTCTTGAACAGCACAATCAAGACTCGACCTTCTGATATACAGCTTCCTCTGGCTTTCCGCCCTGTCTCGTAATGATGTGAAACTCCCCTACTCTCTGCCAAAGCCCCCTTTATCTCAGCTATTGTGTACTTCAGGTAGCAGGACACAAGGAAAGATCTGCAAGTGATCTTAATCTGTGTCACTCTCTAAACCCTAGGGGTTAGTTTCATCCAAAATGAGGTTGGTTCAAAGTAACTACCAAAAATCCCCATTTCAGATTTCAGACTTAAGGTACAAGTGTCCTAACAGCAGTAAGGGAAATCCCCATTTACAGGTTTGTTCTTATTAGAACATTTGGCTGGCATGATGGCATGGTGGTTAATGCTGTGGGCACACAGCTTCAGAGGTCTCGCTTCTATCCTGGCCTGGACCCCACCAACATGAAGTTTGCATGTTCTGTTCATGACTGCGTGGGTGTCCTCCGGGTACTCCAAAGACATGCACTTGGTCAGTTGGTGTCTCCAGACACCTCAGTGCAAGTGTGTGCTGCCCTGTCTAGGTAGTTCCCACCTTGACCCCCCAGATAGGCCTATGACCATGAATTAGATCAAGCAGTAGTGAAAAGACAGCCTCAATGTACTTCTTTTATTTCATAACCCTATGTACTGATCGAGAGCTTATTACTTTTAAGGTGTCAGCAATGGAGAATATGACTGAAAAGCTGGAGAACTTCAGTTCTTTGAAACTGGATGCCCCCGGTTCCCTACAACACCCCCCACATCACCTCTTCAACTTTCGCTCACCTCCACCGTCCCTGTCCGACGCCATCCTTCGCAAAGGCAAAGAACGCTATGCCTGCAGGTGAGAACCAAGCATTAACTGTAACAAAAACAAAACAGTACAGCCTTAAACGAGACCCATTTACCCATTATGGGTAAATTAGAACATGCCCATGTATGGGTGATTTTTTAATTAGGGAAACATTTATGTCCCCAGGTTATAAATTCATGTTAGAAATACTATATTACAAAATAAAACATATTACTTTGCTAATTTTGCCTTTAACCCAGACATTAAAATTAAATGATAAAAGTGTTTTGTAAAACCTTTATAAGATAAACTTAGATAAGCTTTAAATTTGAAAAAAATTATGTTCACAATGTTGTTCATAAATGTTCATATTCCTGTTAAGTTAAAGTACATCCTATACTAGCAAATACATGACTAGCATCCGTTTTTCCTGACAACATGAAAAATGATAATATCGCAAAATACACCATGACCAACCCAAATAATGAATTATTTATATATTAGTCAACTTTAATTGCATATTTTAATTCTATATATGCCCACGCCTACATTAAAACATATACATTCCATCTTGATACAATTAAAACAAAACTGTTACTCATTTTATTTGTCAAAGTTAAGATTAAAATTCTTTTTTTAAATCACCATGTATATGAGGGATTGGTCAGATCTTCAAAAGGCTGCTTCCCTCCTGTTCCACTGTATTAAAGCTTGTTGTCTTCTGCAGGTACTGTGGGAAAATCTTTCCCAGGTCGGCTAATCTTACCAGGCACTTACGAACTCACACAGGAGAACAACCCTACAGGTAATCCGCTCAAAAATACACATATAAAACCCTAAAATGTACATCTTTTTTAACTCACAACCACACATAGCAGCAACCTTGGTCACTGACAGTCATCCAAGACATACATAAGAAACTGAAATACTAAGTGTCAACATCACTGCACGATCGAAAGATTTATGCCTGTATGTGACATGCCTACTCTGCAAAACCAAGAGTGAAATATTTTACTTATGCCTGCCATGCAGGCCTGTCAGACAAGCAGACACAAACACACCTGAAGAAAAACGGGCACATATTGCTATTTGGTCAGCATACGCTACAGCCATGCGCTTTATAGTGCTGGTTTGGCAGATACAGCCACAAAGGGGCGAAGCTAAAGAAATAACAATAAAAAGCGAAGGAAGATTAATTCTGTCTGTGCAGATGTTCTGAAGTTGAAGCGGGCAACAGCAAGCTCTGGACAATGTTGTTGGGTAATAGCGCCCTAGAGACATCCTTGCACTGTTTATAGAGCTGCTTAATTAGCACAGATTTGGCTTCCTTCCAGCCATGAACTGCCCTACACAGTAAGGATGAGGGTGTTCTGAAGAGGGGGCCTTTGATTTGCTTTGATGCGGTGGCCATAAGCAGAGCAGGAGGCTAATGAAGGAAAATGAACTCGAACCTACATGTTTAATGGCCGACTTCAACCTTCTCCATTAGTCAGCCAAAGTTTTACGGCGTGTTAAGGTGCTCTAGTGGTGCTTAGAAGGTGATTGGCTTTATTCATACCAACAACAATACGGATTAGGTCAAAATAATGTTTGCAAAGGGATTTTATGAATGTTAGTTTGTCAAAATAACGGTTTAGATTTCTTATCTTATGGAGGTTTTAGAAGATATAATAATCTGTTCTAGGAAAGCAAAGGTCTCTTTAGATAAATAAGTAATACTTAAATAAATCTCAGCTGCCTGAGCGCTATAGGTCTGCCGCTGTGCTTCGTGAAGGCATGCTGCTAGATAGGCAGCCTGCCATGGGACACGGCCACTGCATGGTTGGCTCAACTCTCTGATTAGCTCATTTAGAAACAATTTACCCTAACAAATAGCAGACATCATCATCATCATCTCTCCTCCCCACTTTGAGGCAACTATGGCCAAGACGGGCCAGTATCAGAACCGGACTGTGCTCAGCCGTTTTCATGCACCATTGTAGTATGTTATTTGCCTGCTCAAGATGCTATCGGCTCTAGTACTTGCAGTGAAATTGGCCCACTAGGGCTGACCATTGAAAGACCCCATTCAGAATGTAACGCTCCATGTACAGTCCTCGTAACAAACACAAAGATAATGAAGTCATTTAAAGTCCCATTGGACTGGTTAATAAAAATAAACAAAACACAAAGTACAAAAGGCCAATGAAGAAAAAGGACAAGTAAAAAGATTTTGTAAAAAAAAACGTTTGACCATTTTCTATGAACCATGATGCGGCAAGTCTGGAAAGTCTATACACAGTTCACACACACACACACACACACACACACACACACACACACACACACAAAATAAAGTGGAACATGAAAAGGGGTCTGCATCTTGATGCTAAGCACTTGATGACGAGTGATTTTCTCAGAGCAATTAGCCTGAAAGTCAACCTTGTGAGCGACTGCGGTAGTCTAGTTCAAGTCGGGCCACCCATACAAAAGATTCATTGTCCAGCAGAGCTATTGACACGACCTCATCACCATGTTTGTTTATCAGTACATTAAACTGATGTTCTCTGGCAAATTCTAAATGGCCTGTCATCACAAACAAGCAGACCAAAGAAAGGTAGTGAAGGAAGCAATGCCCTCAGGGTGATCTAGTCAAGAGTCACAGGGTGAACAGAGGAAAAGTAGATGTGCAAATGTCTTAGGCAGCATTAGATTCGATAAAGCATTGTTTTAGCAATGGTAAAATAATCATTAATTCTCCATATCTTTATTAGAATGCAACCAAAATACAAGAAATGAACATCCAGTATGAAATTAATAAATAATAAATAAACTACATTTTGTGGGCTTCAGTGACAAGTATTTAATGTGACTTGGGCATTAGTAGCATCTGGCTGGTTCATCTGGATGAAATCGGAAAAAGCTTGAACAGTAACGGTCTTTTTGAAAGGTTAGCAACTAAGAAACTGCATATAAGGGAAACTGGGTGAAAAAGCTAAGATGTAGTAAAGCTTACTAAAATTGGAATTTAAATCAGTAGAAAAAAGTATTATGGAGTGACGAATCAAATTTTTGGGTGCAGTCTTTAGACAATATTGGGTTATATATGGCTAAAACTACAAATCTAATGGTGACTTAGGGAGTTTGCACAGTACTGTAATTTTTTAAGCTAGTTTAAATTGGTTGCATTAGCAAATGTAAATGGCGACTGGTTGTAGAGGTTGAATTTCATGTGAATAGTTCCTTGGGAGCAAAAGGACAGTTCATTTTCAAGAAACCCTATCTGTATGTCTTAAAACGGCTTTGCATATGCGGAGGCATTGCAATCTCGAGCCACATGGTGGAGTCGTTTGTGAAACAGTTCTCAGTACTGTTACTCTGTAAAGAAAAGTTACCTTGTTAACAGAATGACTCGTATGGCTTCCAAAATCAGTGTGAATATGTGTATTTAAAAATTATATTGTCATATTTGGGCCTTCGTTCCGTAAAGTACATATTTATAAATGTCAGCAACTGCTGAGTGAGTCATCCTGTGACTGGTCCCAGTATTTTAACAGGGACATAAAAACATGGCGGCGTATTTGGGGGAGAAGCGTGCTGCTCATGCTCTGATTTCACTGTCAGGGCTGAAATGACAAATGTGTCCCCACCTAAAGAGCTCAATTGCCTCTAATGTGTTTAGACTGAGGCATTCTACAGCTAGTGATTGCTGTTTATATAGCTGAACAAGGACCTCATTTAGAGCGTTACGTCCCCCCCTTCCTGCCTAATGGCATCTCTCGCTTTCTTTCTCTGCAGATGTAAATACTGTGACCGTTCCTTCAGCATCTCCTCCAACCTCCAGCGACACGTTCGCAACATCCATAATAAAGAAAAGCCCTTCAAGTGCCACCTGTGTAACCGCTGCTTTGGTCAGCAGACCAACCTGGACCGCCACTTAAAGAAACATGAACATGAGAATATTCCAGGTAAACCAGGCCCTGATTAATGTCTCTAATTAACAGTGATCAGACCATGGTTGTCTTGACCCTGCTTTATGTGGTCACTATGGGAACCAACATAAAGTGGATTAAGATCTGATTTGAGCTTAAATGAATTAGCTGCATAAAGAATGTGATGAATCGACGTCTGGATTGTATGTGTAATAAGTAACGGCCTCTTTTTGTCTGCCAGTGAGCCAGCACTCTGGGATTCTCTCGAATTTGAGAACAAACATCTCCTCTCCAAACTCAGAACCTGACAATCATGCACTTTTAGACGAAAAGGAGGATTCGTACTTCTCGGAGATTAGGAACTTCATCTCCAACAGTGAGCTGAACCAGGCCTGTAGCTCCTCCGAAAAAAGGTACGATTGTACACCCACACACATTTTGCTGCGCTTTTAAATCTGCAGTAGCCAAGCTCTGAGGTTTAGGGTATAGAAATCATTTGTGAGAGTGAAGTCTACCTTCTATTGGTCGTTTGTTTCCACTGAATTATTCGGCTCCTTTAGTGGCTGAAAACAACGCAAAGCAAAATTATATCTGCCACTCTGACTGCTCTGGTGTCTTCATAAATAAAGCACCGACTTCCTAAAACATAATGGTCTCCCGTAAGTTTTGTACCAACACCCCTACCTCATCCAAACATTCGAAAGCTCTCACTTTGCCATCTGGGATCAATAGTCTTAGCCCTGCCTAGAAACCCCCAAGGCTGGCATTTTAATATATGTAATTCATATAAGTGCTCTGTTTCCCGCCTTTGCTTCAGACAGGCACTTGAGGGATGACTGTTCATCCAGCTCCTCCTGTACCAGCCATTCTCAATATACCGTTCTCCTTCCTTCTTTGAAATCTTCCATTGTGTGTGACAGACATGGCAGTCTGCTGATAATTGACTACAGTCGATTCCGGTTAATAGGACCACATCGGGACGCGATCGTTTTGGTCCTAATAACCGGCTGGTCCGATTAA
>JAUZSU010000915.1:32037-43812 GCA_034780255.1 Parotocinclus maculicauda
CTTGTAACATAGGGCATGTTCGTTTAATCGGACCAGCTGGTTATTAGGACCAAAATGATCGCGTCCCGATGTGGTCCCATTAACCGGAATCGACTGTATTTAATTTCGAAATAACCCTTAATTTTTGTGAGCAGTATATTATAGCATATCTTACATAAATTGCTTAAAACACGACCGTGACCCAGACATTTCCTCATAAGCTGAAACTTTGAACATCCTGATGCAGTTGTATCTTGTCATAAATTAATGTTGGCTGTGGAGAATCATTAGACATTATAAAAGATTGAAACCCACCTAGAGAGGGCATCCTACCTTCTCAGGTCACATGCTCGCACGTGACTCGTTGTACCCATTATCTGATTGACTTTTACTTCTAGAAATTACCAGGAGAACTACTTTGTTCTTTTTGACGAGTCTGTCCCCTAAACGAACTACAGCTTGATATTTATTCGACATCATCCCCTTCAGACTCCCATTCTACTCGGTGCGGCCTGTAGGAGGTGCTCTTGTGCTACGACTTTGTTCCTGTTGCACGAGCTCAACCTTCATGGCACTGTAGAAGCCCACAGGGTGGAATTCATGAATTTTATGTTATGGCTGCAACAAGCGTCTTATTGGTTCTGCCTGCAAATCGACACCCCTAGTGGTTTGGGGAAGGACAGTCAAATAGAAGAGATGGTCATGAGCGGCTACGATAAAGGGCCCATGTTCTCTGAAGAACGGAGAACCAGGGACTGTCTCTCTCTGTAACAAGCATGCATAAGATGCTGATTGGATATTTGTGTTTGTCTGAGTGCATGCGCTCATGCTACCCGACGATTTGGAACCCAAAGCGCAGCCTCCCTTTAGGTCAAGAGGCTCAATTGTGTCGGTTTAGTCACCGTCACCTCATTACTCGTTGTGCACATGTGCGTGACTGTGCATTCACTCAGTCTAAATGACAAGACGGGGGCAGTGTTATTTATAAATTAGACTACAAGGAACCACTTTGGAATGTCTGCTGGCGTTCATTCGAGTTATTATGGATGTTCAAACACCTAAATTTAGGTTTGACCACGTCTGCCTGTGATCAAATGGAAAATATAAAAGTTCCTTCAGGCTTATTTGCTTTAATAATTTCAAGCTCAGAATCTCAAGATTTGATTTTCTCACTGTCTTAAAACGAAACAAAATGTCAACAAAGCAAAACGATACGCATTTCTAAACAAAAAAGTCCTCTCCCTGCAACTAAAATATATTAATAGTAACAATTTTAAAATAAAAAATGTAAATAAAATGCTCTGGTGTAGCTTCACCATACAGTGGAACCTAATTGGTTCCAGAAGGCCATTTAATCTGGATTAAAGATTAATCTGTTCCCGAGCCGCAAATGATTGTTTTTATGCATGAATAAAGCATGGGAGTGTAATGCAATGCATAAAAAAAACAATAAAGACATTAAATTAGGGAACATCTAACGAGGGGCAGCACGGTGGCTCGGTGGGTAGCACCGCTGCCTCACAGCAAGAACGTCCCAAGTTCAATCCCAGGGTCAATGATCATTGAATTTTGTATATATATGACTAGTCTTGAGAAGAACTTGTGTATGGATATAACCGTGTGTGTTGCTAAGATGGCCACCGATGCCGATAGCGACGTTAAAGAAGCCAAATAAATAAACAAACAAACAAACAAAAAAATACAACGAAACTATATAGCCAATGAGGTGAGTGCAGTCGGAGTCTAAAATTGCATCCCATGACTGATATAATGTAATATGCATAATATAACAAGATTATAATCAAATAAGATACATTATATGCCTATGATTGCACCCTAGTCGTTGCTATTTTTTTGTTTTTTATGGAGATTGGCTTACTGGATTACGTGCATTGTGGTTGGAAGATCGCACTATTGATTGCTTTATTTATGATTCCCACGCTCAAAGAAAGAATTTTTGTTTGAATTTGATGGTGGGTGGTTAAAATATGCTTAAATTATTCCTTTTTTAAATCTAAAGTACAACAATTTCAAAGGATTTGTACATACTTATATGGGAGCAGGACTTATTCATTAGAAATAGAAAAGGAATGTTTTCACTGAATTATTTAAGATATGGTTAAAAACATTTTGTTTACAATTTTAAATCTTTTTTTTTTCCAGACAGTTCTTTTCATGAATTGTTTAAGGTATGGATGAGAATATTTTGTTTAAAATTTTAAATCTTTCTAGACATTTGTTTTCATTGCAGGGCACAAAGGTTTTACTTTGTTTGGAAACTTGAGAAAATCTGCATTTTTTTTGCAGTGTTTACACAAAAATGGAATGTCTTTTATTGAATGTAAACTTTAGAATCGGATGAAAATCGGATTGAGAACCTAAGTATGGTGAATCGAATCAAATCGTGAGCAGTGTGTTTTTGTTACACCCCTAGTCCTTACCTATGTATGTCTATGAGACAAAATGTTAAAACCTTGTATGAAAGATTTTTTGGATATTGGATTTCTCATAACAGCAGTAGCTTATCATTGTTGACATGGTGATTGTGAGAGAGAATTTCTGTAACAAAGACTTTAACGAGAGCCAAATTGTTATGGCTAAACCACTGGGAGCAGCTCTAAACACCAATGAGTGTCAGACTCGGCTCTGCTGAGCACCTACCAAAATTGTCAGATGAGGGACATCCCAAAACTGATGAACATTTTTTACTTTGTTTCTGTCCGCCTACATCCCATCCCATCCCATCCCATCCCATCCCATCAGTAGGCGAGTTAAAGCACCCGATCCCCAAATGGGGATCATGATTTTTAATGGGTTAAAGTAAAAATGAACTGCCCCCAACATTTATTTAATGAATAAAAAGACTTCAATTTAATTCACAAAAAAACAAAAATAAGATTATTTGGTTTTTTGAGACTTAAAAAAAGTAAGAAAGTTGTAACTGGAGTCAATTTTCATCCGATTCGAAACATTATTTCCACTCGTAAAGATCTCAATGTCTTATTTTTACATAAGGCATTAATTCCTTTAGAATATTTTAACTGGGACTGTGGTGGCCTAGCGGTTAAGGTACTGGACTATGGACCAGATGGTCCAAGGTTCAAATCCCACTAGTGCCAAGCTGCCACAGGTCCCTGAGAAAGCCATGATTACTTGATTTGTAAGAGCGTATTAATTGTAAGTCGCTCTGGATAAGGGCGTCTGCTAAATAACGTAAATGTAAATATTACTTACCACCTATTATCGTAATAACCTGAGAGTACTTGAGATTCAAAGCTTCTAACTTAAGAAGGAAGGAGAACATGCAGGTGTGTTTTAAGACGTTCTAACCCCGGTTCTCAGGTCAGGCTGCAGGACCTGGCTCCCAGCAGAGCTCCACTCCGGACTACAGTGCTGCCTGGATGGAGTATTACAGACAGCAGGGGGCTTATTATGGCCAGGGGGCACAGCACTCGCAGGCTCCAGGCCTTCAGGTACACACACACACACACACACACACACACACACACACACACACGTTTAATTGTAACTTGTCCGTTATGTGACTGTGATATCATGAGCGTTGTTAAAGGACCCGATAACAACAAGCAGGACTGGGCATTGCTTTTGTGTATCTTATTGTAGTTAAATATTCGTTTTAAAAATGTAATTTAACTTCATTTTTAAGGTTCTGCTTTCGAAATAATTCTCGGTGTCATTCAGGAAGCTTTAACTCGGAGCAGGAAATCTATAAATACAGAAGGTGCCTGTACACCAAACAGTTCTAGGGACTGATTTGGTAGGAACAAATAAAATCAACCCCAGTTCCTGCGGTGTGAACACACAAAAAAAGGGGGAGGGGCTGCTTTCTCCAACGGTTTTTGCACCGAACATCTGTATAAAGGTAAAGAAGCGGTGCTTTAGTGAATTTAAAATCAATACTCCACCGTTTGAGCTTCATTAATTAATCGGGATGTTAATACAGACCGAATGGTGCAACATCCGCAGAGACAGTGCTTCGAATCCCAGAGATACTTTCCAGCCTGGCTAGACGTCACACGGGCATGATGGGCACGGTCTGTAGGGGTGGAGGCCAGTCAGGGGACCTGTACTGCCACTGTTGGGTGCTTGATCCCTAATCTCATAATTGCTCGGACTGTAAAATTGTATCAAATGTAAATCCGCAAAATGTCCTAAATGTAAATCGGACAACAGCAGGAAATCAGACAATAATCAGATCTTCCCTTTCCAAGCAGCCAGTAATCTCACAGAAAGGTAAACTGTAATATTAAATAATTGCAATCTTTATTTTCTTGACTTTCGGAGTCTCTATGAAATCTTTGATAGCCGGTTGCCAGATCCTGCATACGATTCCCTCATCAGGTCTATGTGAGTAAGCCCAAATAATCTGTAAGAATAAGCGCACCTGGCAACCACATTCTTTAAGAAATCAGATCACTGAACTTATCCAGCTCTCTTTATTAAATACCACTTGAATCCTCGTAGAACTGCAGAAATCTGATTATAATCCAATTTTAAGTGCATGTAAAAAGTGTAACAGGAGTTTGTAATCTAAAGCTGATTCTTTTCTGATTTTGTAGGATCATTAGAGCGGATACCTTTTAGTTGAAGATTTTTGAGCGATGGAGAAGATGAACCGAACCTTTTGTAACAGAGGTTTCTAGATTTGCAACGCCTTGAAGACTTTTACTTTTTTTTCTTTTTTTTTTTTTTTCCTTCTTCTTAGTGAGAAACACTAGCTGTAGAATGACTTATACGATTAAAAAAAAAAGCAAGAACTATTTCTAAATCAGGAAGGTAAAATTGTTACTAAATATACTTGTGTACACCATTATTTGAATGAACAATTTCCGGGCTCCTTTTTGGATAACCGAGCTGTTTTTTTTCCTTATACTTCATTTTTAATTCACGTGACCAAAAGGAAACCCGGAGTTGTGACATTTCAGCGATCGCAATATAATCTATTTTTTCTAGTTCTGTTGCAATAAATCGTACAGACGGGCTTAGCAGTCTTGAATCTATTCTTTTGTTTTGTTCTCGTCATAAAATGTTTTAAGAATGTGTAAAAAAAAAAAGGCTTTCTTTTCCTTTTTACATTAAAGCAATTTTAATTCAGTGTGATTAAAAAAAACTGTGATCTTTTGTTACAGGAAAAATGTGCTCTTTTGTTACACAATATGATGAGTGATGTTGGCAAATGGCAGTCGATTCCTAATTTAATTCCTCTTGTGTTTTGTATTGTTTTTCATTGTCATTTTATTGTACTCTGGTTTAAAAAAGGTGCAATATCTTATTTCATATTTGAAACAAAGATGGATTTCTAATATTTTCACAGATGTTTAACGTGTAGTTCTTAGATTTATTGTTAATTTTTTTTTTTTTTAAGGAGTATGGAAATGTAATGGATAATTTTTTTTATGACCTGATCCGATATGGGATTGAGGGCGGGGCGAGAAGGGGGGGGGGGCGGGGTCTTATGTATTGTGAGTTTATTGCCTTTGCTATCTTGTAAAACTATGTATGTACACTCAAGATACTTGACTAAATACTTTATTTAAATATATATATATAAAATTAAAAATCAAAGATTTTTTTTTTCTTCATGGAGTCATTTTTGCAGGAGAACGAACCGTGTTTTCCTGTTCTGTTCATACTGATTTTTTTTTTCCTTGCAGAGATGGTGAATGTGTAATTTGAAATTTGATGTTGCATCTTGATGTTATGGGCAAAATAATGAGAGCTGATAGGTTTTTATGTATGTTCTGTACTTATGACCCATTCAAGACTGCTAAGCCTCCGGATCCTATGTGTATTAATTGTAGTTTTTTATATTCTTAAGTATTAAGATCAAAGTCGTCTTATTTGGTACCAGCCGGCTCCCCAAGGCTCCCCTGCCAGTACACACTGTGGACTCGTGTACAGTCCAACGCTAATAACGCTTTAAGTAATTTTCTTTCTGCTCTGTGTGATCTAATATATGTAAGGTTGATTAGTTATGAATCGAGTCTAGTATTAACTTCATTGCTTAATGACAAAGGGATATTATAATTTCAGATGTTTAATTTTAGCGTTTTTGGTTGGTTTTTTTTGTTTGTTTTTTTTTCTTTTCTTTCCTCCCTCATGTGTACAGGTAACCGTGTATTAAAATCATCAAAAGACTACTTTTTTTGTGTTTTTCTTTAGCGTTTTGCTTCTTCGGTGTGTCTGTTATGCGTTCTGCTTCCAGGTCTTCACTCGAGGGGGCTGCTTGGACGAAACTGGACCCGGAACACGACTCCGTGTCCCAGGAATCACTTTCTATCAAGAGGTGTGTGTGAACATGATAAAGATTTTCTGCGCTAACTTTTATTATAATTTTTAACAGCTAAAATAAACGGCTTGTGCTAAGATGTATTTATCTACCGCGTTATGTGGGGGTTTTGGTTTAAACTGAAATTTCAATTGAATTCCGAATCGAATTTTATTGTTATAGAATCCTGTTTTGTTTTTTTTATTATTATTTAAATAAGGTGGTCCTGGAGCGTTCTGCTTTTTCATGGAAACGCCGCAAGATTTGTTCATTTATGCAAACAAATTACTAATGAATGTTAGTAATATTAGAAAAGGATTTAACACTGCTCACAAAAATTAAGTTATATTTCAAAATGAATATTGGGGACACTCTGGTCCAGTTTGAATACATCACTTACTACAGAATCACCGTAAAGAAGTTTGGCATCTCCTTCGTATAATCGATCAACTTTCGTTAACCTTTTATCTTTTGCTTTTCTGAATCAAATTCTTCTTTTTTTAATGGCCTCCTATTCGTTTTGAAATATCCCCTCATTCTTAAGGAGAGCAGTATATTTATAAACAGAAGATACGGATAACCAAGGAGGTACTACCTACAATAGGACAGGTACATAGACTTACAAACACAATTTAGAGCTTGGCACAAAAATTAGAGGAAAGTCACAAGTCTCTCGAATTGAGACAGATTTTTTTTTATTAGAATTGGTCCTTAAAGCGAATGACTGTTGATCTTTTGATGAGATTTGATGGAAGAAGTTTAAGTAAGAAATTTATTCGACCAAAAACGGAGTGCAGATGGGATAAAAAGCAGCCGTTTTTGCACAAAAAGGTGGTCAGTTAGGGCAGACTGTGAACAAACGGGCTGAGGGGACCGATCACTTAACTTTTCTGTGGAACACGAACCTATCAGATGCTTATTTTCGCCAGTGTAGGTGAATCTGCAGAAAGAAAACGACTTTGAGCCCGCTGTAGGGGTGGTGATCGATGTTTGATCGTTCTTTTTTTCAGACACAGCCAATTGTGCCCTGTGTAACACCCAGCTCGTCCCAAGGAACTGCTCCAGAAAATGGTTTTAAAACATTATCCTGGAGCGATGGGACGATCCTGGTGATGTAAAATGTGATGGGGTGGTTTTTTTTTTTGTCTGTGTGCTAAACGCATTGCTCAGATAAGATTTCAACCCTCATGAGCTTTCTTTGTTCCTGCCTTATGCTATTCCCAGACACGGACTGGGGAACCGCTTGCCTCCAGGACGTCGAGCTGTGCATGTTCTCGTGTTTTGTGAAATGTATGCCTGTGCACTGTCCTTTTCTCATGTAGACTCTGGAACTCAGACGAGAAGAAATTGGTAAAGCGAACTGTCTCATGTTCTTTCTGATTGAGATCAGATGGAGAGTGAATATGGAACAAGGTTCTCGCTCAATTCACAGCTTCCACTCGTGCTGAATTACATCTGGTGATCTTTTTGTCCAGCATGGAGCGAGATGGCTTGGTTAGGAAGGTCTGCAGATGCAAAGTATGTCGTTTGTTTTATGTAGTTTAACTGTGTAAAAAAATTATCTTCTAATACCTTGTGCCAATTCCAACTTTAGTAAGCCTAGGGTGGCAGTGGCATGGAAAAAACTCCCTAAAAAAGGGA
This sequence comes from Parotocinclus maculicauda, assembly GCA_034780255.1. Classification (NCBI taxonomy): domain Eukaryota; kingdom Metazoa; phylum Chordata; class Actinopteri; order Siluriformes; family Loricariidae; genus Parotocinclus; species Parotocinclus maculicauda. The sequence goes on from JAUZSU010000915.1 coordinate 39,947, forward strand.
CTTGACCTGCTTGGGCAACTTAGATGTTATACTGTATGTAAGAAACATTAGTGTATATAATAAATAGGTTTATAGTAATAGTTTAAATAAACATGTTAAATTAGAGACCCTCCACCCTGGGATTGAACCAGAACCTTTTTGCTGTGAGGTGGTGGTGCTACCCTAGACTGATATATTTTACTGAAATGAAATTGAGCGTAATCAAACTTTAGTAAATATGCTTTTTAATTGCTATTTTGATACTTTGGTTTTAATAAAAGACTTTTTTTAAGAGATTGATTCATGATTTTTACTGATAAAGTGTGAACCATTGTTTTAGACTTTCCTTGTGGATTCTGTGGTCAGAGGAAAGAGACCAACTGCTGGAAACACCCACTTTTAGGGCTTGGTATCAAACTCGATACTGGGTTTGCAGTGTGAAGGTCAGATTGGTGCACTGCCACCTTTCTCGTTGCTCCTGACCTGGCCTGGAATTAAAAACAACAGATGCTTTTTATAATGTTATATGGTTATACGTTTGTATGTGAGCTCCAACACTGTAAAACAAAATCCACAAAATATTGGTAGCGCTGTGGTTGCCATCATTTTACCATAAACTTGCATGCTTTTTTAAGAGAATTGTACTGTTATTGGAACGTCGCTACGTTTTTTTCGTAAACATTTTCTTAAAAAGCGTAACATCTTCTAGCCCACCCTGTCACTCTTTATTTTCTTACTGTGAAACTTTGGCAACCCCAGCTCCCAGTATTATGCTTTAAATTTTACTGTTTTGTTTTATTTTATTTTGACTGACACTTACTTTGTTCTGCTCTTATGCTTTGCTGCTTCTTCACGTCCTTCAGTTTTGTACCCTGTGCTCTTGGTGTCGTCTTTGCATGTCGTCAACTCTCCAGCATCAACACAAACACATTTCTTAGTTTGTAGGCTTTTTAGATCTTGTAGCTGCAGTTCAGTTGTTATTCTGCTGAGCTTCTCTAATGGAGGAGAGTTTCCTAGTGCTGACCTCATCTGAGCACTGAGTTCTATAAGACGGGTGCAATATCGAGGGTGTGTTCACCTGCTTTCTGTGTTAATTTTGACAGCAAATTTTGATTGTTTTAGTCTTGTGATTAAAATGTCATTTAGTTTTAGTCATAATTTAGTTATCTGAATTGTTTCTAGTTTTAGTCGACTAATTATCATAAGAATATAGTCGACTAAAATATAGTGTAAAATGTGAACTTTTTCTGCAGTTCCCTTGAATTATTAAACTCATTATAAACACTTACACAAAATTAAACATTTATTAGCCAATTATGGAATATTATTAATGTTTGAAATACCAATATCTTTGAACAAATATCTTTATTGACCTGACCTTACATATTGAGCAGAACAATAAAATATTAATTATAATTAGGTTTGTTATGCCTGAGAAATAAATACATTGTTTATATTAAAATTACATACATTAAGTAATACATTCTATAACTGAGTACAGTAAAAGCAGCAGTGATATTAGTGCAAAAATAAGCACCAAACATATAACAAAAGAGGATTTATAACTAAATTTAGTATTTACAGGTTAAGGAGAAATGTGCCCATACATCGACTCTTCTTTATCTCCCTGCTAACATTATCTAGATAACTTAAGTTAAATCAGGAATAACGACAGATCACAAAGCTAGTCTGATCTTCCCGGGTTTAGATCTAATTTGTGCGTTTGATTTTATAGCTACCCGGCTAATCCCGCCTCTCCATATATGTCCAAGTAGTTCTGATTGGATGTTTTCCTAACTTGGCCCCGCCTTTCACACAGCTAACTCAGTTCTGATTGGACGTCGCCTAGGCCGAACGTTTTCGTCTCGTTTTTATTCGTTGCCGATCGAAGTGTCGATTAATATCGTCAGTTTTAATCGTTTAGTTTTCATCATGAACAAAAGGTTCGTTGACGTAAAGAAGTAAGAAAAGGTTTTGGGTGAGCGATTCAAATCTCCTGACCTTTTTTTGTCAGTACCTGAGCTGGTCACCGTGTCCTCCGACCCGTACGAAGCTTGCAAAAGCGCCCACGCCCTCGTGATCTGCACCGAGTGGGACATGTTCAAGGTACGTACTCATGCCAATCTGAGATTTGATACTTGTGCTCCAATCTGGCAACCCTTACTGAATGGAACTGAACTGAGTGTGTTTGTGTTTTTTTTTTTCCCCCCCGGAAGGACCTGGATTACGCCAAGATCTACGAGCAGATGCTGAAGCCGGCTTTCATATTCGACGGACGCCGAGTCCTCGACCATCTTCACGCTGAGCTGCAGAACATCGGTTTCCAGGTGGGTGCCCCTTTTTTTTCCTCTTCGCTTGCTTACCTGGCACGGGGCAAAGGGGTACAGTTTGGCATGTGCAAAAGGGTGGTCACTGCCAGCTGACTTGGTAGCATTTTTTCTTTATTTTCGGATTTGAGTCGGTTCATAAGTCCTAGAAAAGGTCAGTAATGTGAGCCAACTGAAAGGAAAACGGAAAAGGTCCTCGTGGCTTTCAGGCTGAGCCCGTTCACCAACAGATTGGGTGTTTTTTGCGTTTGTACTTTTCACTTTCGGAGCATTTCCTCGGTAAATGACATCACATTTTAGCACTTTGTTCAAACGTATCGAGGAACTTTATAAATAAAGACAATAACTTGTACAGGGGGGATTTTCTGGGGATCTGGAACGGATTCACGGATTCTTTATGGGAAGTTTTAGTCTTAGTTTTTAAGAATTAACAACGAGAACGGAGGTATTGCCGTATTCTGGTTGTCCAGCTCTGAGACTGGTCGGGTAGGCAAGGCAAAACTCTCTCTGTAGGAAAGATGGGGTGATATTGGCCCACCCAGAGGGACTTAACTAAATACACTAAATATAAATGTAGCGTCCTAAAGTAGTCCTAAACCCCGTTTAAGGGGTTCCCACGTTTTTTTGCACATACCAAAGACGACCACGCAACCCGCCCCCCCTAGCCACCCCCCCCTTCCCGCGTCCGATTTGCGGAATTGTTTTTTCTAAACCTGTTTTTCTTTGACCAGATCGAGACGATCGGTAAGAAGGTGACAACCAGGATCCCGTTTACGCCCTCCGGAACGGTCGCCCGAATCACCCTCAATGAGCCGCCCGTCAAGAAATCCAAAGTGTGACCGGGGCGGGGACAAAAACGCCGGGGCGGGGACAAAAACGCCGGGGCGGGGACAAAAACGCCGGGGCGGGGACGCACAAATCGTGTCCCGGTTCGCTTCGGTGTTTATTCGCCCTGCCATTTGTTGTCCGAATCGAACACACACACACACACACACACACACACACACACACACACACACACACACACACTCGCGCTGACGACCTACGAGCCAAAGATCACAATGTTGACGCGTTATCTAGCACACTACTGTACATGCTGCCTCACGTGGACCAAATGTTAAAACCCCATGTCTGTTTTGTATGAAATAAACAAATGAAAGCCGTAAATGAAGCGTTTAATACTTTTTGGGAGCAAAAGTCTTAGGCCGCCCTTACATAACATGTACCATTGTTTTACCAAAGGGAAGCCGGGAGGTGGAGACCAGTCTTTGTGTTTTCCTTAACCCTACAGTAGAAGGTATCTCATGTTCTGGGAGGTTCTAAGAGGAGGTTTTTTTATTGTAGGTTCCCTTCTGTGTTCTTCCTCTTTTGGAGCAGGTTCTTTAGGAAAAATTCACCTGTGTGAGAAGGAGAGAAGGGAAACGGTTTAGACGTGTCCAGAGAACAGAAGAACCAAAACCCAAAGCACTAAGAGAGCTAAGATTTAAAAGCTTAAGAAAATGTTCTTGGTTCTATGGTTAATGCCCAGGTGTTGGTTCCTTGGTACTATTAATGCCCGGG
>JAUZSU010000915.1:53350-71483 GCA_034780255.1 Parotocinclus maculicauda
CACACACACACACACACACACACACACACACACACACACACACACACACACACACACACACACACACACACAGTGCTTAATTAAAAAATAGAAACAATGCATAACCTATCATCAGGATGAGAATTGTTTGAAAAAAACAAATAACTGCATTATTGTGCCATTATTGTCCCTTTGACCTACACCCCAAAACAGCTGTACTGCTACCTAGGCCCATGCCGTTAAAGTTAAAAAACCTACGGCAACAGTGGAAAGGAAAAAACGACCTCATTGGGCAGCCTAGATGTTTTATGTTAGAATTAAATTCTAAATTACTCAATTAATAATTTTATTGCAATAGTTTAAATACACATATCCTAAATAGAAAAAAACTAAGAGACAATAGTTAAAGAAGCAAAATCAAATCATATATATTACAATAAATAAAAGAGAAAACAATATTATAACGAATAAAATATAGAAAATAAACTATAGAATATACTATCATGCATGATAAATAAACTAAAATAAACTATTTATTATCATAATTTATTATTTTTTAATATACATCTACTTAGTTACTTACAACTTACATACATATAACTTATATATATAAATATATTTATTTTTCTTCTTCTTCTGTTTCTTCTTCTTTTTTTTTTCTTCTTCTTATTTATTATTATTATTATTATTATTAATATTATTATTATTAATATTATTAATTATTATTACTAATATTAATAATATGTTCGTATTATTATTTGTTAGTTTATTTATAGTTTGTAACAAAACACTCACTTATTCTTCTTTGTCCCGTCTTGGCCACGCGCTGTGCTTGATGGAGACAAGCCTGTCAGCGGGGTGTTTGGACTCCTGTGAATTTCGACACACATTACCTTGTACTCACACCTCTGTAAAACAAACAGAACACCTTTAAAGCGCTCAGACCCTCAAAACCTCAGCCTCAGCCAGAGCTGCTGCGCCTCGGTTATTGCCATCTGGCGCGTGGCATCAGTCATCATAAAGAGCTTCACGCTGTGAGCCATATTTTTGGTAGACATTTTATGACGAAATAAACTGCATGATGGTATTCGGGGACTGTTTGAAGGATGTTGGGTTTAAATCAATCAGAACACATAAATAATGTTACTATTACGACAGACCAAAATGCAGAAACATCCCGATATCCAAAAGCTTCCCTCATTTTTATTCAAGCCGTGGCCCTGTGAGCGGGGCAAATCTCGATGGGACTACAGAACAAAAGTGTGCGTGTTTTGAAATAAATACCACCGGCCAGGAGGGATTAAAGGACATCATAACAAAAATAGAGGCGGAAAAAACTCCCTCTTTAAAGTGTGGAGCGAAGGGCAAGTGCCTCAGGACGGGCTGTGGGCAAGACGAAAAGAGACAGGACCAGAGGTTATCCTGAGTTTAACAGAGGATTAAAATACGACGACAGTTATCTAAAGGGATTATTTAAAAATATATGAAAGTAATTACCAGGTGCATTAAATGTAGTATGTATTTAATTTGTGTTTCTCTCAGTGGCTGATATTGTGGGCTCACGCTGCACCTCGCATACTCCTGCCATTTATTTGGTCCTTTTTTTTACATTTTATTTACATGCAAAGTCACTCCGGGTCTGTGTTCAAAAGAAGACTTTATAAGCTACAAGCCATGAAACATAGTCAAGCCCCGAGTAAAAGTTTAACTGGTGCAACCAGGGCGGTAGTATGAGGCAGGATTCAGGACTTGAAAAACAAGGGTTTCTGTTCTAAGTCGTAGACAATGTGGTGGCATGTGTAAAAAAAATTAAACAGTTATTCGAAAAAAGTAGTCTTACGTAATTTCGGCCAGCCTTTGTGAACCTATACTTCTAAATATGAAGTTATGTCTTGGCCTATGTCCACTTAATAAGCAAATAAACTTTAAAAAACGTACAAAAGCAAAAAAACCCAAACATATTAATTGTTGTACACGTGCAGCTAAATATGTCTGTATGAGAGGTTAAAAATGCCACCATCACTGATTTAGCAGACACACTTTCTAGGAGGGATTGTCCCCCTTCATTTGTGTGCAACACTGAACATCAGCCCAACCATCTGTCTGACTGAGCACATGTGAAAACAGACCTATAGAAAGTATTTCTAACGAGGTGACACACAAATATCACACTGTTACAACTGATGGGGAAACCGCGTGAATGATGGAGGATTTTCTTCCAAAAGAAAAAGTGGGTTATAACCAACAAAAGATGCACTTTTAATTCATAATGACTTCAAATTGGGGCCAAAATGATGTAAGCTAGACTCACGTCCAAACCTGAATCAGTTGAGTTGTTTTATGGTACCAGCCCTAAAGGTTCAGTCTATACCAAATAGACCTGTCCAATCAGCCGGTTAACGGAGGGTTAAAGACAATTTCCTTTGCCAGTGTTGACCATGTTGAGTGGATGGAGATGAAGTGAAACACTGAGTGTGTGACCTGCGGGAATGAGGAGCGTCGGGCGTCTCCCAAATCCAGCTCCTGCGGCCAGGCAGCCTCGTATGGAAATGAAGGGGCAAAGGGTCATGTTGTTGCATCCTTCAGTTCCAAAACGAAGCCACAATGCTGCCATTGTCAGGTGCATTTAGTGGTGCAAACATGAAAACGGAACATGAAAGAGTTTAGCTTATAGCCTACACTTCAACCGTGTTGGGGAAAGCGATGTACTGGTCCAATTGGGCATTTCACCAACAATATCGCTTACCAATACTGCATGTGAACTTTTAATAATGGGACCTTTACTCGACTAGGTTTAAGGTTTGCCCGCGCCAGCTTTAGACCAATTTTCTAACCAAACACATGCTGCTGGGTTTTCATTAAAAACAAAAAAAATCTACAGGAAGACATACTGGTAATACAATAGCATTTTATATTTCGAGACACTGGATTTCCAGACTTGTACTTATGAGGTTTGACAAATCTTAAGTTATGTTAGCTTTTACTTGCCACGACGGTTTTCAGCTGTGAGACTGAAAATTCACGGTGCAGACCAATTTATACACTAAACGAATTATTTTAGAAACAGAGAGGCGAAGTATAGTCTTTGTCATTTGGGATGCTTGTTTAAAATAATTTGTCAGTATAACACATTTCCAGTATTATAATCTAAGTTATGCAGGGTCATTCTGTAAAAACAAATGCAGGTTATATTTATTATTATTATTATTATTATTATTATTATTATTATTATTATTATTATTATTATAAATTTATTTATTTATTTTTGTAATCATTATTATTATTATTTGTTTGGGAATCTGAACTTCAAATAATGGTTCGTATAGCTCTGCTTCGATGGATGATCTTCAGCTTCGTGATAATAGGTAAACACGTTATTTTTAAAGAGGAAAAGCAGGAAACGGTTATATCTCAGGTTGCATTGGTGATCTATAAAAAACAAATTTCTAAGTAATAATTAAAAAGCAGAATACAACTGGTGTAGCCTACAGAAGCATTTGTATTTCCCAATGTCATTTAGCACGTACCAAAATCTGCAACATGCAATAACTTTAAATCTTCTTCAGCTATGAAATTTTGAAAGTGTTTCCCACATCTATGTTACAGATAAATTTGTAAAAAGAGAAGAAATAAAGTAGAGCTGACACATGTATGGTACTACACATATTTAAACTATATCTGTAAATCTAGAGTGTTTCTTAATTGTTGTTTATGTTGTCAGGCAGATTGATTTCTGTCAAAAGAGATTATTTGAACCTAAAAGGTTCTTTGGACCTCAAATCGTCTTAGAGACCTTAATAAAGAAGTTTACATGTAGCATTTGTGATGTATAGCTGTTCTCCAGTAAAGGTACAAGCAAGAACACATTTATGTGGACATTATAATGTGGATACGGTATTATTCCCAAATATGTTACAAATAGCTTTTAATAATGAAATATGAATGAGAATATATGATTTAATATAAATAACCCTTTTGTCTGGTGAGGTACTGTGGTGCAAAGTGGTCATGGCCTGCATGATTTCCCGCCTTTTTCCGTGCGTGACGCAGAGCGCCTTCGCGTGTCACTCCGGCAGATAAATGAGGTGCGCGTTTAACCCCATTTAATGGCGAGTTTTATAAATCTAACCGCACGCTTGTCTCGTCGTGGTCAACGAGTCGAGATGAGGCAGATAATTAGATCATAATAGCAGACGAACCGCCTCGGTATTGATGAGTCCATTAGCTTTTCACAAACATTCTTCAGTTCTGCAAACGAGGCTGTATCCTCTAACTTTAAATGACCATCCACACCTCAAATACTGAATATGGATGCTTTTTTAATTTCCTCCTATTGCATGATCAGAAGCAAGTGATAATAGTACAGTTTTTTTTATTTGTGTGGCTTTTTAAAGTGTAGTGTACAGATGTAGTTCATATACTGACCTTTTAAATTTCGTTCAGACTTCTAATTTGAGTGTTTAAGCTTTTTGGCTTTTCCAGTTGTACCTCTTTTCGCCTTCTTTCAATAACCCCTTCTTTTACCATCTGCTCTTGGCTCACCCCTATTCTGTGCCCATCTTTCAATCCTCATCTTCCTGTGTTTTGTGCGTACATAGCCCCCCTCCATCTTTGCCTGGGTCCGGTCCAGCCCTCGTCATTGTTTCCCCTATGCCTCCCATTTCCGCTCTCGGTTTGCCCCCTGACCCCAAACCCTGTTCCAGTCTAACCCCCTGCTCCCCCAAATCTGCTTGCTCCACCATAGGTCGCTCTCTCATAAGGTTTGGGGGTCTTGGAGCTGTTTTCTAAGAGAAGCCCCCTCTAAATGCAACTGTGTGATGGCCATTGTGCAAACCTCAATGACACATGGGTATTAACAGCCATTAGCAAAAGAGCGGCTCTGCCCTCATTCAGTTCTACCTGGTCAGTTTGGGATCTTTCTGACCTGACTTTCTTATGTGAAGGTTCTGCTCACACTTCAGGGTTAAAGGCCTTAGGATGAAGTCAATGGTCTTTTGCAAAGAGTAGTATGGAGGCTTAACTGAATCACTGGTACCTGCTACATCGACAAGAGTAAAGTCCAGAAGTGGTAAGGTTTGTTTTGCAATTATTTGATATAATGAGAATAATGACATATATTATAAATATAATATATTTCCAAAAAGTGTTTGATACAAAAAGTATTCAGTATATAAGTAATCTCAGCAGTGTTTTCAAAATATAATGTTCTATCACATGACTAAGAGGAGATGGACTTTGCCTTGTTTGTTTGTGACGAGTAGTGAAAGGAAGGGAGGATTTTGATCGGTGGACAGTCCCTCTGTTTGGGTGTGTCAGCTTATTTCATTATTCATTATTTTATAGTCTTATTTCATTCAATTTTCAGCTCAAAATGAACGTGCTATCTGATATGGGATTTTCGTCTGGTGATGGTCAATGATATACATGTCCAATTCCATTATTATCCATTACACCTAATCATTTACATATTTTAAATGTTTATTACATTAAAAATTCATTTTGGGCAACTGTCATGTACACTGGGGGCCAAAAGTATGAGACTGATTTGCATTTTTACTAGTGAAATTTTTGCAGTTTTCTATTGCTCAGCATAACAATCAACAGCATAGCATCAACAATGTGAGTGAAAAGGGGAATTTTATGAATTCATCATTATTTGTTTTGCTCCTTCTATTTCTCTAATGACAGTGTACACTCAAGCTATCATTAAGTATGTCTTTTTGTGAAATTATTGACTGGTTAGAAAGTAAATGTCAGATTATTACTCATCCTATTAGTCATTATTTGCCATTATTTGATAATTCTGCAGTTATACCATGATTCAACTGGTCGTGCATACAGCATACTTCGATCTAAAAATCATATTTTGAAATCCAATTAAGAGAGCTGGATTTTGCAGTGCATGTATACCCGTCCTACCATTTAAAATGGTTGTGTCAGTCTGCGCATGCACGCAAATGTAACCCAAGAGTGTAACACAGTCGCCCGATGCACTTATTCTTAGATACTTTGCTACCTTTGAGATTAGTTTAAATAGACCTTGCTAAAAAAAATTTTTTTAGAAAATGAGGTATTTGTTTATATAATATACTGCTCACATAATTAGGGGATCTTTCAAAATGAATATGAAGCGATTAAAAAAAGAAACATTTGATTTTATTTAATTAAACAAGATAATCAGAAAAGCAAATAAAAAGTCAAAGAAAGTTGTTCTGTTATGCAAATAACATTCTCAGTTATTATGATTGAGTAGCAAGTGATATATTCATGGAGGTGAACAGAAGCATGTCTAACTGGACATGGCACACACTGACTAGGATCACCCAAAACTGCCGAAACACACTGACAGCGATGGAGCATGAAGAGGATCAGACTGTCCAGCAGTTCTTGTGGGATCTTCTTCACATTATTATTGAAAAATAACAATTGATTCATATATGATTATTAGTTGGTTGCAAAGCTGAAATCCAAAGCCAAAAATCCAAACGCTAACTCAAAGTTTCCCATTTCCTGATTAGGGAAGTGCATGTAAACTCATTGGTTGAATTAAATCTGATTTTCTTTAGTTATTTGATTATTAAGTGCCTGTACACACACTTGTTACTTTAATGCTGGGGAACACCTGCTCAAGTATACTACCAAACCATCTCCTGTGGAATGTTGAACTCTGAAATACATAAAGAAAGGGGAATCCCCAGGCAAGGCAAAAACACAGAAAGACATATAGGAATGATGGATCAGAATCGAACTTGGAATCAAGGACGGCCAGGATATAACCTAGATAGGAATGCTACTACAGTGCTCACAAAAATTAGGGGATATTTAATTATGGGATATTTAATTTTTTTGTGAGCAGTCTATACAAATAAATGGCAACACAGTGGCAATCTAATGGCAACACACACTTTGGCTGCTCGATTATGCGGAGCGCTACGCTAACATGTAGGGTCACTTGTCCTTAGGCCACCAAGAAGTGAGCCTCAATGTCCAACAGACAAACATAACTTTGCAAAAAATGCTCAGCTCAGCATAGTTTCCAAATGCTCAGCCATGCTGTTTTGCATCCCACCTCTGATTTCCTTCACAGCTTTCCTTAGCTTCGTTCCCTGTCTTTGGTCTTTAATGTCTGTCTGTCTGTCTGTGTGTAACCTTTCAGGGGATTCCCCTTTCCCGGGACACGGTGGCTGAATCAGCAGTGCGTGCCTGACCAGGCCAACCCCCATGTTACATGTTATATGGCATAATTGAAAGCAGAGTTAAAAGAATTACAATAAAAAGCAATTTTCCCTAAATTCTGACATCATGCGGTACAACTAAAATGGCTTAATTTTTTTCTAAACTTTTAAGAAATATAGGGTTTTGTGTAATAAAAAACTACCCAGGGAACCATTATAGTAAAAGTCAATAGCCACATCACTACAAAAAATATTGTTAATTTAGGCTGCCATTTTAAATGGAAACACCAGGGAATGTTAAAATGACAGTAGAAATATTATAAAATAAGAAAATTTAATATATTGTTATTTAGATACTACAGTCATTTGTTGACATATACTATACAGGTTATACATAGATAAAATAGTAGTTCTAACTTTAAATATATACTTTGTTATTGTATAGTTCAGTGGTTTCCAGCCTCTTGGAGTTCCCACCACGAGTGTCTAAGAAAAGATGTGACCCAACAGTCACACACACACATACACACACATACCAAAATATACAGGGATTTATTTCAAATATTTATTGGCAAGAATAATATAAAATATGGCTTGCTCCATTTCTCTTGGGTTCCTTTTGTAGTTTCATTTACATTTTTTCCCATTTTGGCTAATTTTCTCATTCTCATTTACTTTTCAAGACAACTGAACATTTAGCCAAAAACTAAAATAAAAGCTTGTTAAATATAAATTGTATTTTGATCAACTAAAATCACCTCACAGCAGACAAAGCCTCGCACACCCCTTTGATGTTTGGCACCCTTCTGAAGGGGCCCAGACTCCAGGTTGGGAACCAGGGGTATAGTTAATTGCAGTGCTTAGAATTCAATAATGCTGTTTAACTATAAAGATTTTTTGAAACATTTAAAAAATACTAATTGATTCATGACTGATACAAATAGAATTAAATACTGTCAGTTGCCTTTTACTTGATAACTCAGGGTGAAGAGCTGGAAAATATGTTTTGTTACAGCTCCAGAGATACTGAGTTCGACTCCTAACCTTGGTGACTTATCTAACCTTGGTTCTAACCTTATGCTGTGCGCTGCTGGCTAAGCCCATCAGCTAATTCCCCTACTGAGTTGGACTGAACTCATTGACCTAGTTTTAGCTTAGCTTAGAATATTTAAGTAACTGTATTCCTCACATATCACATATAGTAATGTGCAACAGTCTTAGGCCACCGTTAGATAGAACATCATTTTAACATGGTATAATGAACATATATAATTATTCCTCAATCTTTTCATTAGAATACAAGCAGAAAATACAGGAAGTTTGTATTCAGTATTTAAAAAAACGCTTCTGTAGACTACAGTGGCAAATGTATCCCCTTACATTTAAGCCATAGCATCTGGAACTTTCATCGGGATGTCAAGTTGACCCTTCTGCAGCCCGTAATAGTCTCGTTGGAAGTGTATCTGTTAAAAAAACACTTCTGAAGGTAATCAGGGTAAAAAATCTACAAAGACACAAGACAACAAAGACAACACAAGTAAAGTGGTACCATAGAGATCACAGGATCAGAAGTATTAAGTAGTATTATGGAGTGAAAAATCCAGATCTACAGGTGTACAGGTCTAGACGACAACAGTTATATATATATATATATATGTAATTTAGTTGCAGAAACAACAAATATATTAACACACACACACACACACACACATATATAAATATATATATATATATTTATATTTATATATTTATTTTATTAAATTTTTTTTACAAATCTGTAAACTAACTGAATAATTTCAGAAAGCTCTTAGCAAAAAAAAGTGGTGTGTTGGTTTCTTAGTTCAGTGAGCACTTATCTTTAGTACTAGAAATGGCTGTCACAGAACTGTTGTTCTTTAACACGTGTTACTTGTTACCTCTTTTGTTGGTGCTGTAGTGCCATCTTGCTCCAATCGTGATTATACTGATTCGTACTGCCATGTCTTGCTGCTAAAACAAGCCAGCTCTGATGCAGCAGTAGCTTCAATTATACAGTTATCTTGTATGCTGCCTAATGTTTGTCACTTCTTGTCTGAATATTGCAATCTCAGTCTGAGCAGGAACACATCAGCCTATGGCAGTTTACCCAGTTCTGGGCTGGAGTACGTTTGCACTGCACGTTCAGGGTATGTTGCTTTGTTGTAAGCTCCTGAAGGTCTTGTTAATGAGTAGATGAACTGAGCAAGGTGTGTTGGGTACTGGCAGAATTTGAGGTCCTGTGCTGGAAAACATTGGGAAATAGAGTGGGTTGCCATGACGGAGACTATAATGAGAAATGGAATTAATATACTGATGGGTTGTTTGAAAATGACCACAATTTGGACTCTAATCTTTTATTACAGCATCATACAAATAACCTCGCCAATTGCGTAATTAACATTCATTGAGCTAGCAAAAAGACTTTGAATCATTCTGCAACTTGTAGATCTTTACCCTTAATCTACACAACTGGCCATTCCTGTACTCACTTTTATGATACTACCTGCCTAGGGTTAAATATGTATGGTTAGCATATTAGGTTAGGGTTAACGTGTGATCTGTTGTTTTTCATTTTTCATTTTTCTGTCAACTATGATCATGCCTTACATGCAGTAAAATAATAATAATATGCAAGCACTCAAAGTAATTAAGTTATAACAATTGAGTCATTGCTCCCACCCCCTATCCTTTCAGAGTCTCCTGCAAATTTACAGTCTGAGAGCTCTGTGGAGATGACGTTTAAACGATTCTCCGACATTACAAATGGCCCTGTATAATTACGACCTAATTGGCCCTTTACAGTTGTGTAATTTACCACCAAGCACACTGTAAATAGGTTGTTTGTTTAGGGTGAGAAAGGAGGTTGGACTTACTGACCCATGTCACACTGTGATGATCATGACTCTTAGTGTCCAGTTTCTCAGCAACATCACTGAAATGAACTGCAGACTGGTTTATGAAGGTTTATGCATTAGATGTGTGATAGAATAAAATAAGTCATATTGGTAAGAGGAAGAGGAAAGGAGTACTGATGATGAGATGATAAGAGAAATAGAGCAAAAGAGAGTGAGAGAGAAAGAGAGAGAGAGAAAGAGAAAGAGAGAAAGAGAAAGAGAGAGAGAGAGAGAGAGAGAGAGAGAGAGAGACTACATGTCACTTGTGTGTCACCATCAGACTTGCTGGAGCGGAGGCAGATCTTTTCCTTCAGTGACTCTATTAATTTACCTCATTTATCTTAGCCCCCTCCATAAGTACTGTAGACCACACTGAATCTATGAGTGTGAACGTGTATGTGTGAGCTTATGCCTCTTCACATGCATTGGTGTGTGTGTGTGTGTGTGTGATACAGAGCGAGTATGTGTGTATCATAGGGGATAAAAACACAGCAGCTCCCCTTTCCATTCCCAGAGGACAAATCCGTAGCGGAAAAACTCATTTTCCTGCAAATAGTTTGTCAGTCGAGCTAGAAGGAGTGATAAATTATCGCAGACGCTAGGTGAGGGGGGTGAGAGAGGGAGAGCTTTTAGGCCCGGCTTCTTTTCCTTTTTTTCTTTTTCCCCTTCGCCATCCTGTTTTAGCTCTTCCTTTGGATTCTTTCTGCATTGCATTTTGTGTCATATTCCTTTTCTCATTTAAGAGCAATATTTATTCGAATCCTGGCCTCCAAATTCTCTCTCTGTCTCTCAGACAGACTCATATACACATGCACTAACGCTCACACACTGTGGCGTGTTGTTGTCCAAGTGGAGTACGATGTCCCTTCCAAAATGATAAACTGATGGGCAACAAAATTGATTTGTTTTCGACTAGCAACACATCAAAAAATAATAATTTAGGACTGGGAAAGTGGCGGAATGATGAATGGGTGTGATGGCTAGCTCATAGTGGTACAAGAGAGCGAGTGTGACAGAAGAGAGAGATAAACAGAAATAAAAAAGATAGTGGGGCTGTCAGACGGAACATGGAGAGAAATGTTTAAGCAAGCATAAAACACACAGAATAACACTATGCACTATTGATATTTCTAAGTTGCATAGTTTTACTGCAGCTTTAATAGGAAATAGTTCTCAGAGTGCAAACTTGTAAAAACATGATCCTTTGCCAGTGGAAAGTTATTGATGGATAAGGATAGTGTAGCAGCCATATTCATTCCAAATCACTCTAAAAACTTTTCACTTATTACACACTACATTGATCATGGATTTAGCTGGAGGATTTGTCTATTTTAGTCTCATCCCCTGCCAACAGGTGCATAAAATTAAGCAAATTTCTACGTACAAACATTGGTAGTAGACTGGGCTGCATTTAGATCAGTAACAGACATTTGCATTTAAGTTTCAAAGTCAAAATGTTTTGGACAGCAGTTTAATAACAGGCCACACAATCTGACAGAAAGGGATTTCAGAGTGACAAAGAATGTATAGTCTATTCTCAAATTTAATACTCACTACCAAATACCACTTTGGCTCAAGTAGTTGGCCCAACCTTAAGGTCAACTTTCCGGTCTGAAAATCAAGTCTGAACACCTGGTGAAATAATTTTAAACACTAGCATTGGAACCTGAAGCATCGGAAACACTGCAATTGCCTCACACTGCATCTGCCATTAGAAAGACTGATGAAATTTAGTATTGAAGTGTTTGGCTGACAAACACAGGTCTCCAAAACCTGAACCCAAACATCTTGTAAATGCCAATTAACTGTACATATAGATCTTGTTGGCCAACATCAGTGTCAAATCTCATTGCGGCTGAACACAAATACATCATTGTTGCCTTGTTAAAAAAGAAGCATACTGAAAGTTGTTATATCACGAAAAACTTACATTTACAGCATTTAGCAGACGCCCTTACCCAGAGTGACTTACAATTCAAGCAAAGGTGGGTTAAAGGTCTTGCTCAGGGACTCAACTGTGGCAGCTTGGCAGAGGTGGGATTTGAAAGCTGGGCCATGAGGTCCAAAGTCCGGTACCTTAACTGCTAGGCTACCACAGTCCAACTTGACAGTGGGTGGAGATGATCAGGCATCTACAAACTTTAATAATACAATGTAATTACGGTGATTTTTTTGTGTAGAATCTGGTTGTTACAACAAATTGCTGTGAGGTAATGAGTCTTAAATTGGAGTTTCTCAAAGCTGAACTGAAAGACTGGTCCAGCAGATGTCCTTAGAGTCGAAACTGTTGGCTCCACTTTTTAAAATGATGGAATTCACTGCTTCATTTCCTTCATAAATATGGTTTATTTAGCTGAAGTGATTTATGAAATCTTATCGGGGCCATTTGAACTGTAATCAAGTAAAAGCCCTGAGGTGTGAAAAGCCTTGTAGATTATATCACTTTTAAACCCCAGCTAATATAGTCTGTATTTTTCCACTTACATACTGTATTCATAAAGGAATGGAGGCTTTAAAAAGTTACTGTCTGACTAAAGTCCTATTTAGAACAGTGAGACATGTTTTGGTATAAAGACACATACAAAAATATACAATAGGTGGACAACGTCACGCAAATTTATAACAATATGTTAATTTCTAGGAGAAAGGACCTCAATCTTTATTGTAATGCTGTTATAAGAATCTTGAACAGTTTGTTAATGGAATGTGGGATTATTATAATCAGGAAAGAGTGTTCACAAGCTAGGGTACACCTGGCCATGTCAAATTGTTTCGATTGGCCATGACCAAATCATTGGACCTAATGGTCCCAGTCTCAGCCCATACCATATTAAATCTCACATAATATTTGTTGTTGACAGCAGACATTGTGGTTTGAAGACTTTCTTTGGCTTTATTAAAACAGTTAGCTTATCAGACCGTATTATCATACAGATTTTATGCTCCTTACACCAAAGTATTTGTCTTTGCTTATTAGATTTTAATACACATTATCTTTAATACACAGTTTTCTCAATTAAATCCTGCACGTAATTATAGGTTTTTAAAGCTCAGAAAGTCAAGTTTATGTTGGGAACAGGTCATATAGTTGTTCATTTAATTAAGTGTATTTTTGTGGCTCTATGTGTGGGTTTATTCATGTATCACGTATGAATACCGAACTTCTACCACACTAGTCCTTGAAACATAATTTCCTAGTTTATGTGAATGATACACCAGTAATCCGGCCAGTAATTTTGCTGCTTTAAAATCTCATATATTAACTAATGCCAGTCATTTTTACAGATGATACATGATGTTAAGTATATGATCAACCTAAAATAACTCGTGTAGCGGTGTAGCTATGAATATAGCTGTGATAATAATCGAATCATGTAAAAATCAAGGTTTTTTTATGTAGTGGTTCCACTATTTCCTACCACTGGTATTTGTATACATATGTTTATGCACTTCATTATGCTTTTTTTTAACCCTGTTAGGAATGTTTTTTGTTTCCTCTGAAAATAAACATCAAAAAAGGCATAAAAATCCAAGATCTCTACTGGCCAAAAGTGGACAGATGCTTCCATACAGTAAGTACACAGCAAATCTGTATGTGAGCCCCAGCTTTTTATACCTGTCATCTATATAATCCCTATCCATTAAACTTTTATGCGTTATGCCAAGGTCATTTCAAGCTTTTTTATGCTAATATTAATTCTGCTTTTGTAACAATGTATATTTTATAGCAACTTTATTTGCTTGCAAAATACTGCAGAGCTGAACTTTTTCACCAGCATTTGTGTCCTTGCGGTGGCTTCTCATTCTGGCAACTGGGCGGACTTGCAGTTGTGTTGAAGTGCTCAGAGTGGCCACTTCCATCTATAAACCTCAAGCACACAGAGCAGTTTGCATTGGTTATGCACATTATAATAAAAGCACATGTGATGGCTATAATTGCAATCGTCATCATCATCATCATCATCATCATCATCATCATCGTTGCCATCACCACAACCAAGACCATGATCATAATCATTATCATCGTAATGACAGTCATAATCCCAGTGCTGTGAGTGAAATGGTATATTCATACACCTGCTTTATTTAAATACCGCTTAATTCAGCCGTTTTAGTGGTGCATATTCATTTGAGACGCCATATGCACAGTTTGCTGCCAACTGTACCTCTTTACACATGAATTCCACTCTTCTCCCTATCATTCCATTGTTGTATTTGCAGCTTGTGTTAGTTCCTTTATATCAATACCTCTTTTGTATTTCTCTACAGTCTTTCTTGTGATTGATGGAGAGAGTGGAGAGGGGCACTGGAGCGCAGAGCAGCGTGTGGCCACTAGTCCAATACGCCATCCTCTCCAGAATACGCTAGAAGAGGCTGAGAGGGTGAGAAAGAGATCGTGGACAGAGCGAGAGAGGAAAAGAAAGAGCGAAATATCAAGAAGTAGTGCGAGAGAGTGAGAGACTGGGTGGGAGAGAACGAAAAAGGAGAAAAAGAGCAAGAGGAAAGGAGCGGGGGAGAGCGGGAGTGCACGAGTGAGAGGGGAGCTCAGCTGAAAGCCGCAGACTTAATTCTATGCATCATTAAGCAGTCTCACTCAATGCAACATCCCCTATACATCATCCACGCTCAGTAAACACAACGATGACATTACATTAGCAAGCGCAAATGAATTTTCTTTTTAGAGGGAAATTGAGAATACTCTCTTACGCTGTCTCCCCCTCTCTCTCTCTCTCTCTCTCTCTTTCTCCCCCTCTCTTTCTCCCCTGCCTGCCACATTGTGCAGGCACTCGCAAAAAACTCAAAGCACAAGCCATTAAAGAGGGGGACTATTTAAACAAACACAAACAGAAATGTTGCGTCTCTCTCTGTCCTCACTCCTTTACTCTGTTTCACACACACTAAAGCACTCTCCCACACTGATGCTAGTCACTATTAGCACTGTAAGAAACAAAAGCTAGGATTACCACAGAAATGTTATGTAGTAGTCACATCATAGGTGAATTTCAATTCACCTGTTTGTAGCCGTTGTTGTCATGTTAACAAGGTTTAGCATTAGCAAATACAAAAAGGAGTGGGGAATAAGAGGCTAACACTCTCAGCATAGCAAATGTTCTACTCATTTTTCTACTCTAACAAGTTTTCTACTCCTGTGACTTATAAGTTAACAAATTAGCCTCTGTGTGTCCGTTTGAAAATGTCTCTTTTTTCAACAATTTTCCTTGATAAGTTAGCAATTTAGTATTATTAATATGCACTTTTCAGTATGTCTTTTTTATTTACTTCTGTCTCTACAGTCTATTGTGATGATTTATGTGTTAGCAGGTTAGCAGGTGTCATATGAACACTTACATCAATAGCTCTTTATTACACTCTTCCTCTGCCTCATAGGTTAGCAGGTTAGCATGTGTTATAAATATAAACCATAATGGAAAGCTATTTTTCTACAGACTCTCCTTTGACTGATAGGTTGAAATTGTTATTACACATATTACACACTCACTTTTACAAATATAGGTTATATACAGTTTTATACAATTATTAATTTAAAACATATATACATATATTCTCTACAGTCTCTGTGACTGATAATCAGATTAGCTGGTTTAGCAGGATAGGTTGTATATACACTTTTATCAATATATCTGTTTTCCTTATTCTTTTTTCTCCCTTGTGTGTGATGGGTTAGCAAGACAGACATTATATATACTTTCTACTTTTTACTAATATGTATTTTTTCTTTGTTCCGCTTTTTACAGCCTTTAGTTGTTTGTGGGTTAATAGATATTTAATATCAATAATAACATTAATCAATTAAATAGTTTTATTTTACGGAAGTATTTTAATTGTGGGTGACTTTAGTTCCAATACAAGGTCAAATATCTTTTCACTCCACTACATTACTTAAAATCTGCTATTCCTTTTGGCACATGTGCATAAAAACTTGTAAAAACGAAATAAGTGAGTATCAAGAAGCAGGCATAGCACAGACTTTGTTTTGAACTTGTTTTGACCTGTTAGACTAATTAATGACATTCTTTTAAAAGACTGGAGTACCAAGAGTGACACTGGAGTATTTTCACTTTCCAGCTTATACTTTAACATTTTATGCTTAAGTACATTTGAAAGCAAATTTGTTAGTCAAGTGCAGCTCTACTGCTATTTTATGTTGGGTATCTGTACTTTAACTCAAGTACATGGTTTGTGTACTTCATCCACTACTGTTTAATATACACTTGTATCATTATACATAATCAATTACAGTATTTTCTTTGTTCTTGTCTCATCTGTCTCTGATTCACTTCATCAGGTATAGACATTTATTCATTTCTCCTTATCTACAGTATATAATTTGACTGAAGGGTGGGCCACTTTGTCTGTATTATATATACTCTATAATTATATAGAGTTTTATTTTTACTTCTGTCACTACAGCATCTCCTGTAATTCGGAAGTTAAGATGTGTTATACATTACATACACTTTTATGGTTACGTCTTTTCTTATTTTTCTCTCTACAGGCTCTTGTGATTGATGGGTTAGCAGGTATGGTACATATCCTATTATCAATATTTCTTTTTTAGGTTACACGATGTTGTCTTCAGGGTGATTTCTGATTTGGCAGAAATAGACATCAGTACTATTTGCCTTGAAGCTCAACCCTTTGTGTGTTTGTTTAATGATCTGATTCGGTCACTGCAGGACTCACATGTGCCTTCATCTCTGCCTTGCTGCAGATTTTCCAGCATTTCATTTATGAATTCTGTGTGAATTACACTTAATTTTTAACAAACTCTGCCTCCTCCCAACTCAGACTCAAAGGTAAATGTTAATAAAACAAAAACATAATCAAATGAATAGTTATGTTTGTATTGCATTATGTCTTTTTCCTCTAAAGTATCTGGCCTGTTCTGCTCAAGCCCAAAGTCAACATAACCCATTAAGGAATGGCTATAGATCTCATCTGGCTAGGTATGTGTGTATATGGACCAACTTGTTCCTAGAACTATTGAATGGGTTACAGTAAGGTAAACCCAACAACCCAAGACCCCTCCCAAAGATTTGGTCAAATGTAAAAATCTATTTTGCAGAGAGATTTTCATTTGCACATTGTAATGAATGTAGCATCTCTCTCTCTTTCTGGCAGTATTATCTCTGGTTATTACTGACAAAGATAAAAAAAGAACAAAATCAGGAGCAAAAGGAGGAATCGGAAAAAATGTACCCAAAATTTAAGGCCATAGTTTACCTTCTGTGCTGGTGTATTTGCTGGCTGGTGCAACCGACCAGGATGTGATATGAGGGGAGTCTGGTGTCAGGGGTCATCTGAGAGTCAAGAGCATGACTTCTGACCTCTTGGCATCTGAATCTTCTAGCTAGCCTGACTTCCCAGAGAGCTCATGATCTCATCACTATAAGGAAATTATAACATTTATGAAGGAGACTTCATTGATAAGGTAACTCATCTAAAAATTTCATATTTAAATGGTTTGTTTCTTTGTAATGGCTCGTTCTGATTTAATAGTCAAACTGTGCCCAATGTCTTTCAGTAATCCATGATGAAGATTCTGACTGTAATGTATCTTTACTTGGTCTATTCCATATTCACTGTATATATATATATATATATATATATATATATATATATATTGCAGGTGTTTACACAAGCTTCAGTTAGTACAAAACGCTGCAGCCAGAGTTCTAACTAGAACTAAGAAATATGATCATATCCCCCCTGTTTTACTTACACTTCATTGGCTTCCTGCTAAATCCCACATTGAGTATAAACTTCTACTATTAACATATAAAGCTCTAAATGGTCTCGCTTCACAATATCTGACTGAGCTGTTAGTTTATTATAATCCACCTCACCAGCTTCGATCAAGTGCTACAGGTTACCTACAAGTTCCTAGAATAATGAAAGTTACAGCGGGAGGTAGAACCTTCTCCTACAAAGCCCCCAAACTGTGGAATAGTCTTCCCACAAATGTTCACAACGCAGACACAGTCTCTATGTTTAAATCGAGGCTCAAGACTTATTTGTTTAGTCAAGCATTCGGTCTGTAGTTCT
>JAUZSU010000915.1:71583-90924 GCA_034780255.1 Parotocinclus maculicauda
CTTGTGTTGTCTTTGACTACTATTTAAATTGGTTTGATGTTCCAAAACACTTAAGTGTGACAAACATGCAAAAAAAACTGAGGAAGGGAGCAAACACTTTTTCACACCACTGTAGATCTACCATCAGTTTGAAATCTTTGCTTCAACAATATGTTTTATATTGTAATTTTACCATTGTTACAACAACAAATGTAATGATGATCCAAAACTTTTGCACAGTACTGTAGCTCTTTGTTAACTAATGACTAAGGAATCATAATAGAACAGAGATTACACATTCTTGTTCTTGTAATTGTATCCATTGTTTTGCGATATGTCAACATTTTGATATGGATCTTTGCTTTGCCGGCAGCAATTTGCCCATGAGTGTCCTTTGGCCTCGCAGTTTATGTTTAAACAAGCCTGATCCTGCTTCAGAGGGAGGACAGCAAGGGAATCACTTCTGAAGCTTTTGCTCTCCTCCCTTTGCAGCACACAACTCCCCCAAACCTGTCATCTCCTCAGTGTGAAATATGTACTTGCCGCAAACTAAAACAAACAACACATATGTCACACACAACCCTCGACATGACTACCAAAAGGCAGAGAAAGCCTAGGCCAAGGAGATCCTGATTGGTCTGTTCTTGTTGGCCCTCAAGGCACGTGTCAGTCAATTAGTTGATAATTTACACCTTAAAAACAAAGTTCAGTGACTTTTTTTCAGGGCATCGACTTTGTTATGACAACTTCCTAATGTATGGCAGAAGGTGTGGTGTATGTTTGTTTTTAGCTGTTAAAATGGCTTCCTACAAGTAGCAAATAGAAGGAGGTTAAACAAATAGAAGTCAAACAATTAGAATTTATTACTTCCTTACCTAATTCTCAGTTGGGATTTATGACAAAAAAGACAAACCCAATGTACATTTTTAAACAAGCAAGGTTTAAGAACATGGGACCCTTTTCCGCCCCGTTGTGCAACTCGTTGACTCCTGTTTTCCCGTGACACTAGAGTGCATTAAAATCTGAAGCCCATTTGCAAGCAGTTAGATCCCAAATCCAAACACATTTCTCCCCTCACACGTGCCAGCAAGCCTATGTTTGTTTAGGCCCACTTCAGTTTCTCCTGATCCTTGTTCTCATGGGAGAAGGAGCAGTTGACTCAGACTCCAGCCCCCTGGTCCATTCCATTTCTTCTGACCTTTTGGATTTGCTCAAGATGTGGTTTACCATAGATTCCTCTTGTCAAATGGTACTCTGGAAGCCATTTTCTCCCTCGTCAGATTATTAGGAATTCATCTGACACCATGACTGGGAGCAGTTGGAACCTTCCTCTGGGCATGACAGATGCCTCAGACCTTGTGCGAGCCCTGATTATAAACCAGTCCCTGTGTTGCCCATGTGTACAAGCTTGTGTATAAGGAGGAGAGAGTTGTCCATAACAATATAATGCTTGTAACTGTATAATTTTCAATAACAAGTATTATTCAATATAAGAATGTGTGTTAAATTAGATCCAAGTTTAAATGTTATAGATGCATTTTTAGGTTTTAAAGTATTGCCCCAGGAAAGCGTATTTCTTTTGTCTTTTCATATGTCTTTGTGCACATGGAGCCTAATTTTTTCTTACATTTGATTATGCTAAAGTAAAGTATGCACAGAGGATTAGCACATTTATGCACCTCCAATCTTGGAGTAATTACACTGAAAAGGTTGCAGTGTGAGAACTAGATGCAGGGAAAACATCATGGATGAGGCGAATATCATGGGGTGACTTTTGTAAGTATAAGTATTAGAAGGTCCTAGAAAAGGGAAATAGTCTCCTTATATATATATATATATATATGCTAGAATGTAAGTGTAAGGTGGGTGTGGGTTGAAGGAGGTGTGGTCATGTGAGTTGGTGGATGTTTTATCTCTTCCTCCAGGTGGTAAAGTGGGCGCCATGACTCTCTCCTGACACTAAGGAGCTGTCAGTCAAAGCCATGAAATATTTAAAGAGCCCTTATCTCTCTCACCAAGGGCACTTGTCAGCACGAGCAAACGTTTCACCTCCTTTTAGCTCTCGCTCTACTTCTTTTGTGGACATCACCCACACTTTCATTTTGTTTGTTTTGGCTTCTGCACGTTCCGCTTAAATGATCAAATTGCTTTTGCTCATATATCTTTTTCACCTTTTCCTCTGTGTCTTATTTATCCTCCTCTCAATTTCTCTCTGAACATACTCTCAAGGGTTATAAACTTCTAAGCAGCTAGGCGGGCACTAAGGTGTCACCACATCAAGCAGCCATCACAGACATGAGCAGAAAAGCCTCTGTAGCACAGAGATTAAGAGAATGGTTCTGTTTGTTACACTTTGCCCTGCAGCCAAAGGTGTGTTGTATATCTTTGCACCGCTGTCACATGGTATGCAAATGTGACGGGAGAGAAAAGACAGACCTCAATGAGGTATGCAGCAAAGAACTCTGGGCATTTATTACTAGGTCAGGAGAGAGCTTCAGTATTATCTGACACACGGAGCTGCTACTAGTACATGCCTTACAAACTGAGTGCTGCCAGTGCACAGTTGGTTATGGTAATATATTGATGCTCATGGTCTAGTCTGTCTGTGGGTCCTATTGTTAGGTGTCAGTGGGATTAGTCTACTACCAAACCTGTGAGCTTCTTGAACCAATCCAATGGGTTTGGTTTAAATTAACATCCTAAAAGGTTGCTATAATTTTCACAAAATGGGATCCCTGGTAGAGGCATCGCTGATCTTGCACCAGCTACCTCTAAAAAAAACAGATCTTTTTTAGAGAATTTGTAGACAAATTAAATGTCCTTTCACTTTAATGACTTAAACATTATTACAATTTATAATATTTATAAAATTATAAATCTCTCTTTTAAATCTGAACATTGTGGTCATTAACAGCTGGTCACCTCAACAATCAATCAATGCTGTGGCTCCATAAGCGGAGGCGGGAATTAGAGATTAAGAGCATGTGTAAGTAATTTACCAGTCATGTGCTCACTAATGCGTTAGCTCATGTTTGGAATAGAGATTGTTCTAACGCTGTAGAGACACGTTTTATGTAAGCTATTTGTATTTGTGTAAATGACTTTCCGCAAGCTGTAATTGGTGTTCGTAAGTGTATGTGCCAGTCCTATTGTAAGCAGTACTGTATTGTGTGTCCCTCCACTACATGTATATTTGCATAGTGGCACAGCGGTTAGTGCAGTCGCTTCACAACTCCAGCATCAGTGGTTCAATCCTGACCTCAGATTCTGCCTGTGTGGAGTTTGCATGTCCTACCCGTGTCCCCATGGGTTTACTCTGGTTTTCTCCATCAGGCATTTTATTAATTGATCACACAAAGTTGGCCTGTTCTGACTATGTATGACTAGTTTTAAAGTAACTTTGTGTATGAAATTTATGTGACTATGGCGATATCTGGTCACCATCCATTTTGATAATAATAATCATAATAATCATAATAATAATTATAATTATATATATATATATATATATATATACATTCCACTTAGACACAATGAAAAGACTGAGCTATTCCTCCACACCAATTCAAGGACATCTCATCTTTTTCCTCCTTGAACATGAATAAATGTATGGCCTCTGATTGGCTGCCTCAGTGGTGCAAGCCTGTGGCCTGAGTGCCCAGCATTTCCAACCACTTTATCTGAGCAATCTCAACAAATGCTCTTTTCACCCACCCAAAACCCATTCCCCTGACACCCTACCTCCCACACACTGACCGACTCACCTCTGCTTCTAAAACGTGGCGTCAAATCCATTATGCCAGGTGTTAGCCATGGCGATAGGGTTGCCTTATCGTTAGCAGCGGCGAAAAATGTAATGCTATCCATAGACTGCCTGCTTGGCCTGGGTTCGGGCAGACAGGGAGTCTGACCAAAGCGTGGCATCGATTCTAATGGGCTTTTTAGGCCTGTAATGATGGGAATCTGTTCACGCCTCAGCTGTCATGCCTAATTACGGCCAACAAAACAATGACTCCATTCACACTGGCTCAAGTTACTCTTCTCATCTCTCTGTCTCACGTACACTTTCTCTAATGCTCATAATACCCACTGCATAAACTGTACAGGGAGGTCTGTGCCGGCCCTATTTTATGAAATATATAGGAAATATGGTGGCACAACCTACATCAGCTGTGTGAAACAAAATCTATGCACTATATTTTTATTTTCAACATTTAGCAGACACTCTTATACAAAGCGACTTACAATTAATACATTCTTACAGTCCAAGCAATTGGATATTATTTTAGTGGCAGCCTGGAAGAGGTGGGGTTTGAACTTCAAACCCTGTGGTCTATAGTCCAGCATTTTATCCACCAGGCTAACACAGTCCTGCTATACACCACTATATATATATTGAAAGATGGGCTTACTAATGGATCTCTTATCTCCAATACTATACGCCCAATATTTAATTAGGAAAGAACTGTAGCTAGTATGAGATGCCAAATATGAGATTTATAGTGAGATAAGTAGCAATTTCTACAGCATACAGAATACTATATATAATGAAAATTCGTTCAAATGCTTTAAGGTACAAAAGATTTTAAAAGTTGAATCTCACAGTTATTCACAATCAGTTAGAAGCTTTTCTCTACCTCCCACTCAGAAAAGTTTATGTACACAAGCTTTCAGTAGGGCACTTAACTTTAGGGCTGCGATCTATAAAGAGATAATTGCTGGGCGAGTGAAGGCAATGGTTCTTGCATAGAGCGTTGTCAGATACCTTTGTAAAGCCTTACCTTTTATCTTAGCCTTACCAGTGCATGTGTCTCTGCCAGAGTATATGTGTGTGTGTTGACATTGCTATTGAGTGTGGGGCTTTGTGGAAATGCGCCTTTGTGTGGTGCATTACCTGATGGAAAGGTTATCGCCGACACTACGGTGCATCAATTATATAATGCCGCTCAAGCTTGTATTAGAACGATCTCATATACTCTGTCTGATCTGTTAGTCTGAAAGCAGACACACTACCCGACTTTATTTACACACATACGGTCTTGGACCATCATTCCACTTGTTGTTTTGTATCATGAAAATATGTAATTATTTTTCAGCCTCTTTATTAGAATACAAGAAATTTGTATGCAGTACTAAAAAAACTTTAAAATACAAATCTGTAAAAACAGCTTCTGATTCTGTAGGCTACAGTTGTATTTACATTATTTTGGTATTTTATAGTATGTATTTAGTGTGGCCTCCTTTTACACTTTAGCAATAGTACCATTTGGCAGCTTCATCAGGATGCCATGTTGACTAGTCTAAAGTCCAAAAAAGCTTGAACAGGGGTGGTCTTTTTGGAAGGCTAGCAGCCAAGAAACCACTTTTGGGAAAAGGTCACTCTAAACACAGACTTTTGCCTGCAGAACACATTTTGTTCTGAAAATTGTGTGTCTCTTTTAATATTGTGTACATATGTCCTGATGTGACATATGTATTTTCTGCTTGTATCTTACTGAGAAACAAATATACTTTAAATAAATGTAAACGTATAATATAAATAATCGTTCGTAAGTTTATGTGCCTGTACTATCGTAATTAGTATTGCCACCCCACCAACTGTACGTTCTCTATAACCTATAACTATACAAACTGGTACCGAGAGATATAAGCAGATGTGTTGTTACAATGTTGTTGTGTATGATAAAAGATAACAGAGATAACAGATTTGTTTCACAGAAAGGAAAAGAGTATTAGATTTGCACATGTAACACCTGATGAAAATTAAACAGGAGGGCTTGATAGTGAAATTATTAAAGTAATGCAAGTATGTGTTTACTTACATGATCAGAAATACAAGTGTTTTAGCTGTGGTTTTGTGAATGAATCAGAGAAGAAAAGGTCAAATAAGTGTCAGATTAGGCTGTCTATCTCTGTGCATCTGTGTAAGGAGCTCAGGTAAAATGTTTAATCTTGGCATGAAAGGTGGCGCTGGTGATCCACCACACTGTATACCCAGGACATTAGGACAGGACCCCATGGATCTCCCATCTGTGTACAGGTATGGACTGTTTACAATCCACATTATATACTGTGAAAAATGATGCTGACCAAATCAGATCTACTTTGATTGGACATTACCAAAGTTAGTGTCTTTTTTATATTAATGTAATTTAAGGGTATATTCACAAGAATCTTGCCTGCAAAAGATTCATACATGCATCAAAGATACTGCTGAAAACTCAAGTGTTCGATGGGTGATTGAAAAGGCACTTTCTTTTGCTTGACAGAAACAGAAGATGAGCCAGATGAAACAGACTCAGCAAGTGAATGTGAACGAGTTGTAATATACGTATTTAATATGATATAGTTAATAAAATATATGAAATATAGTCAAATATAAATTTTGGAATATGCTGTCAAAAATATTGATATTGATTATTAATACAATATCAATACCAAATTTGACCATATACAATATTTTTGTGAGCAGTGTAGTTATAGGTGAGAGAGAATACACAGGCGGGACAGGGATACATTTATAATTAATGGTAGCCATGCCACCAAATGGAAAACTTGTTGAATGACTTTGCAATTAATTGCAATTTATCTGATCACTCTTCACAATCTACAGTTACTACAAATTACCCTAATAAAAACTGATGGCATTCTCAAAACATTTTTTTTTGACCATGGCTGTATGCTGTTATATTATTCATCCATCTGCTGTTAAGTATAATGATAAATGTGAATTTTATGAGTTTTACAAATTTATATTGACTCTTGCTAGTTTTAAGCAATTACTTTTATTGTCAGTTTGCCAGATAAACATGATAAACTACAGATACACCAACATTTTCCCCCTGTTAGTCCTGATATTAGCCTGTACATTTGAATTGTTCCTCTTACCGTATCTCATCGAAAGTTGCACGTGTTAGGAGTGCAAGAGGCCGATTATAATCTCGTCATTAACAAACTCAGCTGAGCACTGAAAGTGTTTTATTGATTTATTCATTTAGTTTATAAATAATGTATTTAATATTTAACGTATTTAATATTTAATTGAATGTTTTTGCACTTTTGTGCGAATAATTCAAGTTGAACAATTTTTGTGAATCCATATTTATTTAGTTTTTTTAGTTTATTTGTTGTAAAAAACATTAATGATAGACAACAGATAATCCCAGCTGTAATGTTATTTGCAATATTACCCGTGTTAATTTTATAAGATTGCTGATCACATAGACATTAAACGTCATGTACCTGTACATGTCTAAAACCCAGGCTTACTGAAGCCAATCAGTCCCAGTCTTGAGCATGTTGTTGGTTAACTCCTACTTGAAATGGTGTGCATGGAGCAACAGAATTGGCATGGAGACAGTTTCTATGCCTCAGAGCACTTCTGTTTGTCAAGCATGAAAGTGAATCCAAGAAACCGCTGCTTGTCTTTGAATTTGATACGTGTATTACACAATCACAACCCCAATCATTCAGATGCCTGAGACAGTGACTGCATCTGCACATGCCAGATTCCTTCTTTACCACAAATTTTCATCGCAGGTCAGGATGGAGCCTGGTGTGAA
Source organism: Parotocinclus maculicauda (assembly GCA_034780255.1). Taxonomy (NCBI): domain Eukaryota; kingdom Metazoa; phylum Chordata; class Actinopteri; order Siluriformes; family Loricariidae; genus Parotocinclus; species Parotocinclus maculicauda. The sequence continues at coordinate 79,125 of JAUZSU010000915.1, forward strand.
TGATAAAAACTAAAAGTTTGTGGGTTTTGTGTGAAGGTGGATGAAGGTATGTGTGATGCTGTTACACTTGTGTTTGGTGGTAATAGATCAGATATATAGTAAATGTAGAGTCATAGAAGAGAAACATGATAGTTCAGCAGGTTTACAAATCAATGGGCTATGGAAAATCAATGTACTATTTTTTGAATAATCATGATTCATTGTAATGTTATATTGCAAGATCATATCTGACTGTAAGCAATACAGTCCAAAAACCTCATTTGCAGCAATCTGAAAATGTAGCAGAACTAATATTAATGTATACAACTATCCTATGTTGCTGAGTTTTTTTTTTAAAACTAATTACACAGTTGTGTCTGTTGTGTCCACACACCAGGTTATGTTTGATCATCTGTTGTTGCAAAGTCTGTACACCCAATCAAACCTTTACCCACCTAATCAAAGACCAGACCAAACCAAGATTTACCTATTAAAAACTATCAAACGCATCAGGAAATCATTAATCACACAGATATCAATCAGCCTTGAGTGAAAGTTTAAAATAAATACATCAAAAGATATTAATATGCAAACGCACTAAATATCCTAAAAAAAACAAACAAAAAAAACCTTTCACTGAGCAACAAAATCAAGGACTGTGAGGAAAGGACATGATCAACAGCAAATAAACATAAATACATACCATGTTGAACGCCTTTACTTCAGTAAACAAAAAGGAGTTTGCTTGTTCTCTATCAGATGTGCCCCTACATGCTGGCTGTCTACTCCAAGATCTCAGGAAAATATTAAAATGGCTACAGATTCATGCCCATTACTTGGGGGGACATGAAGATTAATCATATACATTTGTCTCATAGTAAATTCACCTGTGATCTTGTAGTCGACAGGGTGACATTGTTTAGGTTAATGATTTTAACATACAGGGTTGAGTAAATGCTATCGTAGGTTCTTTTTAGGTTGAGATTCAGAAAGTTTCATTTTGCCACATGGCTGTTTGACTTGTTAAAAATGACAAAGTATGTTTTATTTGTTTATATAATGTCTAAGCTGTCACAGCCTATTCAAACGATTATGAATTGCATGATTAATGGAAATTATATGCTTTAAAAATATTTAATTCTAATTGCTACTTTTGCTCATTTAACCGTTTTGAAGTCTTAGGTTGGTCATGTTTTGTCAAGTATGACATCTCAACATGCTTAAAGGCAGACTAGTATGAAAACAAAGCTGCCCAACTATATCCTGTATTTGATAATTTTTCATTACTCAAAAGTGATATTGTTGACAACTCTCAGCTTATAAATGATCCAAACACTTAAAGACATCGGTTGATAAACTTGAATGTTTTGAACGATCTGATAAACATAAGTACATCTAATTTGCAGCTGCTACTATTTGGCTTGCTCAAGTTAATTCCATGGCCACTGTGCATTCCGCTGTGCATTCTATGCATTCCACAAACTAGGAAAGCAATCTAAGGATAGCATAATGAAAAACAGGGCAAATTGCTTAGATCCAATGCCAAACAAAAAGTACATTTACCCCTGGCATGGTAGTTTTTCAGTAAGCCAATAACCACCCCCTGGGTTTTTTAACAAATGAATTTGAATGCTGTCTTTGAAATGAGAATACACATAACAAAGGCATCTTTTGCAATTGCCTGCTCTCATGAGAACCTCTCATAAGAAACACATTTTTCAGGGTAAAGCAAGTGCACTTCAAACCGCATACAATCACTAGCCTGTTTTCCAGGGCCACTGAAACAATCTCTTAATTAATGTGAGTTTATGGTGAACCACCAATCAGTCTATCAAAGGTCTCTCCATACCCTAGGCATGATCATGGTCTGTCAAGTAAACAGAAAGCAATTTTTTTACTTAATGCCTTGGTTGTTTTCAGATATGAACAACTCATAAAGAATTTCCACTGTGTATTTTAGTAGTGTGGGAAGCAGATTTTCCCAGGATTTAGGAAATGCATACGAATAACCTTTAAAATGATGTTACACTTAATGTTAGAAGATCATCACATCTCTACAGTATAAGCTAGGTGCCCACATAAGTGAGGCCACATGCCTATGGATCAACATAATTATCATCTATTGTAATCATCTATTGATTCAGTAACTGTATCAGTTTTGTTATTAACTACATTTCGGGTTCCATTGCAATTGATTCTGTTTTTTAATAAGTCTACTCATTGGCCAGTTCCCAAAACATGCTGCCACTCACCCATTCACCACAATAGTCTATTTTACTCCATACTCAAATTGTATTTTTATTAAAAAATACTGTAATGGTTTGCTGAACCACATGTTGACTTTGTGCTAAGATTTGTGGTTATATAGGATTACTTAAACATTTCAATGATGGCTACAATTGACGAGATTGTGGCACACCCTAAATTAATGCCCCATTCCCAATTAAAAATGTCTAGGTAAATGCCTCCGCATTTCTGTTAATCTGTTTACATTGTTAAAACCTATCTGCAGGGATTACCTGATCAGTGACCTGTCTTGCATAACCAGTGTAGATGCATTTCAAGTCAGCCATGGAGACTCCAGGCATCTGTATGCTCCTGGTGACAGGTAATGAAGACTTGAGAGGGCACCACCCACTCTTTCTACATGGTAAATATGAATCAGTGATTACTGATTCATATTTGTAACAACTACATTCTACAGGTGAGTGTCATGATTGGGTATGAAGTGATCATCCCTGAAAGGCTCAGGCTTCACAAGCAAGGATGGGGCGAGGTTCACCACTTTGTAAACAAGTCCAACAATTTAAGAGCAATGTTTCTCATCATGCAATTTTTATGGTTTTAATCATCTTAAGTCCATAATATCATCAAAAGATTAAAATAATCTGGAAAAATCTCTGCAACTAAGCAGCAAGTTCAAAAACCAACATTGACTGCCTGTGACCTTTGATACCTCAGGCGGCACTGCATTAAAAACCAACATCATTCTGTAATGGATATTACCACATGGGCTCAGGAACACTTTAGAAAACCATTGTCAGTGAACACAGTTCACTCCACCATGCATGCAAAAGTGGAAAAGTGTTGTGAAATCATGGACGTCGTGTCCTCTGGGCCAAAGAGGAAAATGACTGTCTGGATTGTTATCAACGCAAAGTTCATAAAGCAGCATCTCTGATGGTCACCTACAGAACTTCAACAATTAGTGTCCTTAGTTTCCAAAAACTTATTGAGTGTTAAAAGCAAAGGTGATGTAACACAGAGGTAAACATGCTCCTGTCCCAACTTCTTTGGAACGTGTTGCATCCCTCAAATATAAAATGAGTAAATATTTGCAAAAACAATAAAGTCTATCTGTTTGAACATTAAATATCTTGTATTTGTAATGTGTTTAATTGAATATGGGTTGAACAGTATTTGCAAATAATTCTTCTGTTTTTATTTATGCTTTACACAACGTCCCAGCTGCATTATAATTGGGGTTGTATGAAAAAGATATCATATTTCATTAAAACTAGACATAGACTACTCTTAGCATGTTAGTCTTAGTAAACATACAAACCATTATTCATTGGATTAATTAGGGTACTGCATGATGTATAGTGATAATGGAGGTGAAATAATTTAAGCTATTTTTTGTTTGAACCAGAGCTAATGTTTTAGATACGAAAGAGTCCATATAGAGGTCTAAAAGTTTCCTACTAAAGTGCAAGAATACATGGATTGTTGTCTGAATAGACATGACTGGGGTCTATCAACACTTTACAGCTTTGGTGTATAACCATAGGAATGTGCAGTGGAGTATGGTACATGTTCTGCTATGTTTTTTAAATATTTAACTGTAATATCATGATAGTAGATCAAAATGCTTCAGTGAAGACACGTTTTTAAAGTTTGGACATTTTTAAAGCAAAATTTAACAGCTTGGTATCATTGAAAAGATTGAAAAATACAATTAACTGTAGTTTTCATTAGTCTGAGATGGCATGCCTACACTTTTAAAAATTGTATTTGGATACAAGGTGCATAATTAATTAGCAGCAAAGTGAGTCAGTCAAACAAAACGACTTTCCATTTCATTACATTATTTGTTTGTAAAATTAAAAGAAAAAAAAAGCTGTCAAGAAGCTTTTACATTTAACCTCATACAATTGAGTGGTAGAAAATCAATTAAAGAATTTACAGTAGCATGACTTTTATGCAGCTCTTTATCCATAATACCACAATGGAAATCCTTGAAGAATTTTCAGGCAGGCTGCAGAACCCTCTAGATTGCTTTGACCTCACTGCACAGGAAATTAACTCATCCAACTACATACTATACAATTTTTTCCCTTTTAAGTCATTGTTATGCCATGAAGATGTTTTAAAATGACAATGTTGTCTAGCAGTGCCTGTGCTGAGTAGTAGTGACATGGCCTTTATTGCAGTGAGAATGCATCTAAGTTGTAATCTCAGACAACAGATTTCTTAACAATGTTAGTATGTGGCATATGAGGCAACACTGTGGTTCAGTGGGTAGGACTGTCCCACGTGGGGCAGTCTGGGTCCTTTTTTTGTAGAGCAATAGACTAAAGGTGTAATACCACCAATGAGCAGCTTAACGTTTATGCTTAGGGCTCAAGCACTGTTGTTGGCCCTTGTGTGCACAGACTCAGAATCCTGTTTGCAGATATTAGAGGCTTTAGAGACTGACCACCCTAACTCAAAAATACAAAACTTTGATATCATCTTCTGTTGGACAACATTCCATTGTGGCAATGATACAGCTGATAGTGTGGCCAAAAACAAAACAAAACAATAGGCTCACCGATTACAAACTGTGAGATACCCCAGAGTGATAACCAACTGCCATAACCCAAATACATAAAAGACAGATGGCATGTAGACTGGGGCACTCGTCATGCCAACAGGCTCTATGAAGCTAACCCCTCTATTGAAAAGAAGATGACATCCTACCCCATGAATCGATTAGACCAAGTTGTCTACACCAGATGTCTCATTGGACAAACTCTTATATTAGGAAAAGCAACCCCAGTCTGCACCTCATGTAACGTATTACTCTCCAATCAGTTTCCTTCAGAAACTCTGCCACAGTGCAATATTCCAACATGATAACAACTCCAAACACACCTCCAAGATGACCGCTGAGGGTAAAGGTGCTGGACTGGCCAAGCACGTCTCTAGACCTAAACCCTATTGAGCATCTGTGAAGGAGAACATGAACCAGCCCTATGATGTCATCATGAAGGAGTGGAAGGAGTCTTAACCTGTTAAGCTCTATTAAACTTCATGCCCAAGAAAGAAAATAATGGTGGCCACACAAAATATTGACACTTTGGGCACAATTTGACCATTTTCACATAGGGGTGTACTCACTTTTGTTGCAAGTAGTTTATTATTAGCTGTGTGATGGGTTATTTTGGGACACAGTATACAAGGTATACAAGCTGTAGACTGAATACTTTACATTTGATCAAAATGTCATATTTTCCAATGTTGTCCCATGAAAATCTATAATAAAATATTTACAAAAATGTAAGGGGTGTACTCACTTTTGTGAGATACTGTGTGTGCCCAATAAAATAAACTATACTACAATAATTATTACCTAAACCACTAAGAAGTTTGTAAGTTGAGACAATAGATTTTTCAACATTGTTGCTGTGTCTGTCGTAGTCGAGAATCAATATCTGCTAATTAGTCAGCTTTGAGGGACCTGTGGACAGTAGGAATGAGACAGAATCAGCAAATCAGCAGCAGCCACTCCCACCCACAAGCAGCCCCTTGCATAATCTAATCAAGTTCGATGGCTAGCTCGATTAATAAAGCCAGCTATTGACTTCTAATTGGCGCCGTTCGGCTCTGCTAATTTCCTGGGACGAAATTACCCTAATGCAGTTGGCTTGATGGAGTACTTATAGCCAGGTCCCGGGAGAGACGAACAGCTAGATGTGGAGAGAAAGACGAGCGGACAGAGAATTTCAGAGAAAGAAAGTATGTGTGTAGGGGGGTATGCGAGGAAGAGGGAAAGTTTGATAAGGATCTTGGTCATTGTCTTGTTTAATCATACCCATTTTCTAATCACTTCTCTCTCTGGGATGGAAGAAATGGCATACCAAAGTATTGCTTACAGTGCAGGGGCATGACAGAAGGCTGCAGCCTTTCACATTGAGAGCTGAAACACTAGCCACCTGTCTACACGCTAATGAATTTTCTTCGAACTGTTCACCTCTGTCTCTGGCTCTGGTAAGCTGCTGCCACTACTGCTACTGTAGAACGGATTGATCTCATTAGCTGTAGAAGGTTAACATCGACTCGCAGACATGCAGGGACAGCAGCTGTTCTCAAACGTACAAGTTCATTAGGGCTGTAATCACAGTGGCTTGCCTGTGCACCCACTGCTCTGGCCGTCTGCAACTTCCAACACCCTGGAAATACAGTCTATCAGATAAGAGTCCAAAATCCCAACAACAGCTTTGTAAGATATATCATTTATACTGATTCTTCATGTATGGAACTCTTTTCAGTCTTACAATAGGCTTCTGTGAAGAATTGTAGGATTATTTCAAAGATTTAGATTGGTCTGTGTGTTTTAATCTGCTTGGTATCACACTTATTCTTTCAGGCTGTTCTCAATCCTTCAAACATGCATAATCCGGGGGTGACACTGATCTGTTTGGCACCAAACACCTGTTCCTGCAAAGGACAAGGCGGTTACCAAATCTGTCTTTCAGCCAGCCTTGCTAAAGAGTGACAGTACGCTAATGCTTGAGTAAAAATATGGCACGGTGCAAAAGCCACACTTAGATTTGATGTTTTAGTAATGTAATAATGTTTAAAATTGGGCCCAAAACCTTCAGACCCGCATTCATACCCTTCATTCCAATCTATGTGAGATTGTCAGCTTTCCATTCATACCGTATTCGCCTCATAAAAGTGGTTTCTTGGCTGTTACTCTCCATTAATGACTTTTTGGACATATTTTAGCTTACTGTTACACAACTTTATGTCCATACCATGCATAATATTGCCAGCTTGTTCTCAACCTTTTGCAAACTGGGTATTATTATCATTATCATTGTCATCAGTAGTGTCAAGTCAAATCAAATGTATTTATATAGCACTTTACAATGGTGCATTGTCTCAAAGCAGCTTTACAATATTATTTTATCTTAAAAGGCTAATCCCAAATTGAGCAAGCCTAGGGTAACAGTGGCAAGGAAAAACTCCCTGAATGTAGAAGGAAGAAACCTTGGGAGGACCAAAAGTCAAAAAGGGACCCGACCTCCATGGGTGGCCTAGATGTTAATTGAAATAATTAAGTTATATTAATAATAAAATTAAGTAAATAATAAAAAAAATAATTCAATAATGAAATAGATTTAAGATAATGTGTTTTCAGCAATAAGTTATTGGAGGAACATCGTCTCTTAGTGACTAAATGATGAAGGGAGGTACTGCACTCTGGTGGGACTGGGTTCTGGTGATGGAGACCAGTAGAGTGATGCTGGGGTGAAGGAACTTTTAAGTGTGTGGTGCTGGAACTGGTACCGGAACATCAGCTCAAAGGGAAAAGAGAAAATGTAGTTACTTATGGGTTAGGAGCACGCAGTGAGATGTGCTTTACAGATCGCAAATACGGATGTGAGCAGCACATATTTAATACACAATTAAGATTTTTGCAGCAATGCAGATTTTATTTTATGAGTGGACGATTGTAGTAGTTTGTGAGTGGGGGTGTTACTCTGTGTGTGTGTGTGTGTGTGTGTGTTAGTAGCAATAGTAGGCTAAGTGCATATCTAAACTGTTTGAGTTTTTCAGTAACAGGATGGATAACAGATAATGTAATATACAGCGGCATCAGCAGCACTTTTAATGTGTGTGTGTGTGTGTGTGTGTGTGTGTGTGTGTGTGTGTGCGGACCTCACACTGGCTGGGGGTCCTCCCCCAGGAAAGTTTGTGATTGATTAGATGCTATTTACTGCATTCTGGTGTATTTTTTTAAATCAAGTCGTTATACAAATAATTTTACCTACAAAAGTCCCAATTAACTGTTGAACACAAATGACTAACATTAAGCTAGCTGATAGATTTCCTAACATTGACTAGCAACCCAGGTTGAAGGCAACCCAAAATGTATGTATAATAGTATGTTGTATAATAGTATAATTAAATATAAAGGTAAAGAATACAAGACATTAGTGTATGTTATAAATAAAATAATAAATATAAAAACATATGGAATATGAGTGAGTAGCAGCATTAAAAGCCAGAAAGAGCCAGTGTAGATTTTTGTGTCCTCAGCGGGAAAGTTTGTTAGCATGGCATCAACCAGAGGAAGGGCTGGGGCACTATTGCCCTCTGATGTGGTCTGAGTAACGATATGAGGGCTGGAACTGATGACAGAAGTACAGCTTTAGTGGAGTGGGAACTGGTACTGAAAGAACATCTTCGTGTGAGGACTTGGAACTGGTAGTTTGGACTAGAAAAGATGCATTGAACATGCTTTTTTTTTAGTAAAAATTGTTCAACACAAGTGAACTTTAGTTGTAACCCACTTTGATTGGTGGTAAAATCAACGATAAGTCCTTGGAGTAAACTCATAATCCTGTAAGCTATGAATCTGAGAATGTCCTATTTTTGGAATAGTCCTACATCTTACCATTTGTTGTGCAAAAAAAAAAGAATAAAGTCTAAATAATTAAATGTTTTATTCCTATTAAAATCTGAAGGTATGAAAGCAACAGATCCATACTTTGCTGTAGTAAGACACAATGATTTTGTAGGCAATGTTATTTATGTCATTTTGTCTACATTTTGTTTGGATTTTGCTGACTTAAAATGTTTACATTTACATTACATTTACAGGATTTAGCAGATACCCTTATTCAGAGCGACTTACAACTCTTCCAGTCTTACAATCCAAGCAATTGTGGGTTAAGGGCCTTGCTCAAGGACCCAACTGTGGCAGCTTGGGAGAGGTGGGATTTGAACCCTGGACCTTTTGGTCCAGAGTCCAGTACCTTATCCGCTAGGCTATCACAGTCCCTTTTTAAGTAGTGTTTACTTAACGTGAACACATTCTGCTGTATTTTTCTCGTGCTGTTTTACAAGTTCAGTTAACAGAGCATTTTTTAAAACAACAAATGCATTGACTTTGCATTGGTTTTCAAAAGCAGTCCAAATACAGATCTAGGCTGAGTGTAACATTTTTCTACGAGTTGTACTCGCCAAACCACGTGACTCCATACACATGCACACACAAATCTACAAATCCACTTACTTGCGTTTTGACATCATTAAGCAAAACACCATCATGACAACGTCTGCATGGAAAAAAAGCATAATGTACTCCCGCCCAATTTTACACCTGAGGGGAATACAGCTTCAATGCTTTACTCCCTCCGTTCAAAGGCAAGTCATGACATACAAAAGAACAGATACTGCCGCTGAATGACACTAAAAGGCACTCCCTCAATTAGTGTGGAAAATAACAGACCAAACTGGTAAAACGAAATATATTTGCACAGAATTTTGTAGATAAGGCATAACTTGATAATTTTAGTGTCGCTACCTGTACATTATCTTGGCCATCTCATGCAGCAACTATGACTGCACTCTGTTTAGGGATCCATTTTAAAATGTGAGAAAGGGATGTATGTGTTAATTTCAGGCTGGGGATTATTTAGAAATCTCACCAGACCTGTCTGATCATGCTAGTGGGTCTGTTGTAGAAAAAAACTAAAAGCTTTTGGGACTCTCTTTCCGCACTCTTTTAGCATGACATGTACAGTTTTACAACTGAACGGCAGTTCTTTGAATGTTTGCATTGAGGCATGGATGATTTTATATATTGTAAAAATCCTTAAACTAGTTAAGAAAACTTCAAAACCAAAGTTCAAATGTTATCCAGCATCCCCTTAAATCAAATTTGTTATAAAACTTTTCCAATAGAATGAATATATGCAATGTGTATAGAATCCAATCTAACAGACACCTACAATATCAAGCTATTTCAGTTAAAATTACGTTTACAACTAGGTCATCCCTGAATTCAGATTAATTAAACTGGTTTATATTTTATGTTATGTTATGTTATGTATATTGTTTTATGTGCTGATATATAACACTAAACACTGATTACAATGTTTCAAATGTGTATTTATAATTAACTTGTTAGCATTTTCACCTTTTGTCCCCACAAGGATTTTCCAAATTTGAATTTTGCCAGGACTTGATTATGCCGATTCAGATCTATTACAGATAGAAATTGTGATAATTTTATAAATCTCATGCCATATACTTTGACACGAACATTCACCAACTTACAGTATTAACTCAAAGTGGCATATAATATACAAATGTGCACCACTTTACACTCTGTGAAACATAAAGTTAACTGCAATGGATGTTAACTGGACATTACCATAGTCAAACAGTGCATTTGTAGGTTACTATTATGAACATACCTACATTATCTTCATACTGCATGCAATTATATGTATTTGCATCTGAGATGCTGCTGCAACTACAAGGGGCACGCTACACAGCATCCCCAATGTCACTGCATTCGAAATCGAAATTCACAATACTTACAGTAGATACAGTAATGTACTATTATGACCCCATGTAGCGGAAAGCCATAATACTTAAACAAAACTTCCAAACTATAGAAAATATATTAGTTTTAAAAATGGGCCTGATACTTTTGACTGAAGTAAAAACTGTGTTGATATGTAAAAAAAGAAAAGATCAGCCAGATGAGGTTGGAGAAAATATACATGTAGTGGGGTGGACCAACCTGGGACTTACACAACATACAGTCGGGCAGGTACATGAACACCATTTATAGCTTAGTGCAAAATCACAAACAGTCTCTAGTTCAAACTTAGGGTAACAATCAGGCAAGCACACAACCAGTAAGGTGTTTAAAAGACATATTTTTATTTTCCTGTCATAATTTATTGTATTTTTGTAAAATTTGTGAAGGACCTCAGTTGTTAAAGTTAATGGATGTTAACCGGACCGACCTTTTACTTCTACCGTCCAAATCTACTACTACGTCTGTTACCAACAGCAGTATTAAACTTTGTCATATGGAGCAAGTCATAGGACTGTATTAATGATATAAGAGGATGGTCAATTATCAAATAGTTTTTAGTATTGGCTCAGTAAAAACCTTGGTCAATAGCTGTCAATCCTTGCAAGGGGCAAGATATATATTTATGAATTGTCTGTAATTTACTTGCAACTTTTAAAGCCCAATGTTTAAACAGCATCCCTCATTCCAGTCCCACTCTACCACTAATAATGGTCTTGACCCACCCCTGTTTGTAAAAAATATTCTAGGGCCATTTTAGTACTAACTACATGTCCACAATCACATTTGAGGTGACTGTGAGTCACCTGACACTGGAATGACATCTCATGCAGCAGCGTTGATAATTATGCCTCACTGGTGCCAGTTTACTGAGCCCTGAAAGTGAAAGCTTTTCACCTTGAGCAGCACTATCACTTGCCTAATCCAGGACCAGGAACATTCTAATGTGGTGACCACAAAAGCCACAGGCCCTGTATCCAGTTCAGAAAACACAACGAAAAAAACACAACAGGAGAATCTGAAAATAATTGCACTCTTTAAATATTAATGCTGTCAGCCCACCATGTTTAATTTTACAAGGTGATTCATGTCATATGAACCTAGATACATGTATTTACAGAGAGGGAGAGAGAGAGAGAGAGAGAGAGAGAGAGAGAGAGAGAGATAAAATCTGAATTGTTATATGTGTGTGTGTGTGTGTGTGTGTGTGTGTGT
>JAUZSU010000915.1:91024-115000 GCA_034780255.1 Parotocinclus maculicauda
GAACAGCTGAGTCTCTGGCTGTCTTCAAACGCCGTTTGAAGACCCATTTATTCCACACTTACCTCAACTAAACCCCCACCCTTGTATTTCTATCTCTTAAAAAAAAACAAAAAAACACAACCTTTACAGTTTCAGAAGTGTATTCTTGTTTAGATTCCTTATTATCAAGAATGGATTATGTTACTGATGTCTTAAAGCACTTTGTAAGTCGCTCTGGATAAGGGCGTCTGCTTAATACTGTAAATGTAAATGTTCACTTGGTCAGGAGAATCCTTAGTCGGCCGTTGCTGACTCGTTGGCTGCAGTGGAACTGTGGAAGACAGCTTGCCTGTTCTGCTCTAAAAATAAACCATGGTCTCTGAATATGAATAGGATATTTTCATATTATTGCAGCCTCCTTTACAATGCATCAATCATACCTGACTTGAGTGTTAAGTACCGTTTCCTGCAGATCCTGATGCATGAATGAATTGTCAGGTTCCAGCTGAAATACAGGCAAGGTTTGTAAAAAAGGTATGCATACCTCCCTGATTTGTACCTGCTGTTTTGTTGAATGTGCAGACCCAGAGAAACTCTATACACATAAGGACAATATAATAAGTGATCAAGTATATGTTTGTTTGGAGGAAACATTTTTATTGTTGGCAGTACTCCACTGAGCATACTACCTTTATGACGTTTGAATCCCGGAATACTTGAGAAAGCCTCATCTTATTACATTTCTAATTAGTTGGTTTCATTCAGTAATCCAGAAGCTCTAGTCCCATAAAAAGTTCATAAATTTAAAGTCAGTTTAATTGTATTTGATAGGGACACAATTTGTTTCAGACAGAGTAAAAGTATTTTGATAATTGCTGACACTTATACTGAAATGAGAAACTTATTACTTGTTAAGCAGTCAGTGAATCAGTGTTTTAGTTGTAAATTTTGATCAGTGTACCTCATTAATTTATCTATCTAAACTTAATTAACTTAAACAGAAATAAGTGATGAAGCAATTTAAACAACTTATGAGTTGCAATGGATAATACAGAGCTTTAGCTTGCACACCAACATTACAGAAGATCACATTCTGATCCAATTATGAGACAACAAAGACAGAATTTTAATTATTTACATTCACATGCGTATTTAGAGCCTTTGCTATGACACTTAAAATAAAGCTCGTGGTGCCTCCCATTTCTCTTATCTCTGAGACCTTTCTATATAGGTACTGTAACGCGCATGCAAGGAGCGGAGCCAAAAGCAGCTAGCGTGGTACCAGTCTTAATAAATCCAAAAGGGAAAGGGAAACTAACAGTCGTAAACAGGCAATGGTCAAACACAGAAAACAGCGGATAATCCAAAGGAGGAGGAGAAGGCGAAGTCGAGAGATGGAACAGGATCAAAACACGGTATGAATGCAATCCAAAAAAACAGAAAATAAATGCTTCAAAACAGGGATAAACCGAGTAAATCAGCAACCTGAGAGGTGAGAGAGAGGACCTTAAATAGGAGTGATAATGGCAAACAGGTGTGTGTGTGATCAGTATGACGGTGCATGACAAGGAGGGGGTGTGGTCTCCTGAGCAGGTAGCGTGAGAATGTGTGACAGTGCCAACCCCCCTTCAAAGGGCCCATCCCCGGCGACAGAAGGCGGGAACAGACGAGTCGTCTCAAAGGCACAGCCTTACGGGGGCGACCGCCGCCGCGAGGAGCAGGGCGGTCCGGGTGACTGGCGTGGAATATCTGCGTGAGCAAAGGGTCCAAGATGTCCTTGGCATCCACCCAGTAGCGTTATTCCGGACCGTAGCCCTCCCAATCCACTAACTACCGCAACCGCGCCACTGTGAGTCCAACAACCGATGGACCACGTATGCGGAAGCACCGTCCAGCTCCATGGGTGGTGGCTCAGTGGGAGCTGCATCTGCTAGTGGACCAGGGACCCAAGGCTTAAGGAGACATGAAAAACCGGGTTGTGTTGCTGTAGCCATGGGAACCCCAAAATAATGGGGTGCGTGAGAGAGTCCATTGGAAGAAGTGAAATGGTCTCCTCATGGATGGTGCCGACAACCAGCTGTAGTGGAACAGTAAGCCTTTCCAGGAGCTCAGAACCCAGAGGTTGCCCGTTGATGGCGGTAACATGATGGTTGGTTAGAAGTGGGGAGCAGGGGGTCTTCCATGACAAGACAGTCTGATTGGAGATGAAATTCCCCTGAGCACCAGAGTCGACTAACGCTGTGAGCGACAAGACCGCATGAGGTAACCGGAGCTTAACAGGCAATAAGAAGGATGAGGTAGAGGGCTCCGTACTCAGCCGGGGAGTGTTAGCCAGGGATCTGCCCAAGGCTGCAATGGCTCTGAGTGGTGGAGCGAGCGTGCAGTCAGGACGATGGTGCTGGGCAGACCCACAATACATGCACAGGCCTTGCGTGAGACGGCAATGACATTCCTCAGGAGTGAGGTGGGTCCTGCCGATCTCCATGGGTTTGGGTGCGTGGCAGGGACAACAGGAGAAAGACGGCGATGGGTATCCAAGCGAGAGGATAAGAGTTGATACAACCGGGTGGTGAGAGCAGTAAGAGCGTCCAAAGTAAGATTCGAATCCCGTCCGGCGAGTACAGATTAAAGCTCATCTCTGAGACCCAGTCTGAAAGTAGGTATCAGTGCTTCCGTATTCCAGCCACTTTGTGCTTTGAGGGTGCGGAATTGTAAAGCGTATTTAGCAGCGGTGAGTGTACCTTGGCGCAAGTGGAGCTGCTGCTCAGCCGCTGAACGTCCCTCGGAGGGGTGCTGGAAAACTGAGCGGAAGGCTTCGATGAAGCGTTCGTAATCCCGAGCCACTTCGATCTGTTGAGACCACACAGCTGTAGCCCATTCCAGTGCTGGTCCCATGAGCAAGGAAATCACCAATGCAATGCGAGCCGAATCCGAGTCAGGTGGTGAATCAATAAAATACAGTTTGCACTGGAAAAGAAAACCCTTACAGCGATCTGGATTGCCAGCATATTTCTCCGGAAGAGCAAGCCTGTAGGTGGCGCCAGAGGCCGTAACATAAGGCGGGTTCGGGGGCAGTGTTATCGATGCTGCAGGGGGCGGGGCCTGCGTTTTCTGCGTGAGCTGCTCTACCCCGAGATTAAGCGTGGATAGCTGCGTGCTAATAGCTGTCATCCAAAAGTTGTTGAACGGTGAGAGGTGAGAGAGTGGAGCTTAAATAGGATTGATAATGGCAAACAGGTGTGTGTGATCAGTATGACAGTGATTCGGTGTGTGAAAATGAGGGGGTGTGGTCCGCTGAGCAGGTAGCGTGAGCATGTATGACAGGTACAGATAACACAGTAGAACTAATTGTAAAACTACAAATTGCTTCTGTAGGAGCCCAAATGCAGCCTATTAAAGTTAAAATAATTTTACATTTAACAGGGTACACATAGGATAAATAACATTTATAATTTAATGATTAAAAAATATTAAAATGCATTTGAATTGCTCTGTAAGGTTAAAACAGTAATGTTATACATATTTTTTGAATGCTTTGTTTTGGTATGTGGGAAACAAGAAAGTTGAAAAAAAATGAAAGTGGATTGGAGCAAGTTTCTTGACCTCTCCTCCTGGATGCTACACCCTCAAAATCTTTGTATATTTTATGAATAATTTACTTTATGTTTGTAATGTTGATTTAAGTGTTTCAAGTCAACAGTTCAATATGAAGAAGTGGACTTGTGTACCACAGCCGAGCATCAAGCTAAAGCATCAATCGAAACTTAGGAAACCCCAACTTCCACATGGCTAGTGGAACTGATAAAATTGGCAATACATGCATAAACAGGTGTGTACCTAATAAAGTGGCAAATGAGAGTACAGTTTGAAAGAAATAACCTCAGCCACATCGTATGATACATTTATATCCCCAGGTCCACGTCTTTGTGCAATAATATCACAAAGATCAGATTTTATTGGCACAAACTATTAGGGTTCCTACCTTTCGCCCCGGAGCGTTCGGCTGTTCTCGCCGGTCGCCATTACAGAGCTATCGGGGAGGCTGTTTATATCCAGTGACCAATTTACGACCTGATTACGAACAGCTGCTTCTCCTGCTGCGGGTTCTAGAGCCGTTCAATGCCAAGTCGTCTCCACACGGTACTCGCGCCGGACCACCGCCGCCTTTAGGGTTAGTTGGTCTGAATAAGACGCGCCCCGGCTCGGCTTACTCGCACCATTTATGCGCCTGAGCACACGCTCACCCCCTTTCACGATCTATTTGCGCTACTCGCGCTTGAGTTCATGCTCGCTTTCTGGCACATCGGCGTCTTCTGCGATTTATTCGCACTCGCGCTACATGCGCGTCCATTGGCGCTTCGGCACACCCTCGCGATAGGATTGCCCGTTGGTCCTGGTCGGGACCCAACAGCCAAGAAGCCTTTCGCTCCGCTCTTCTTCCCCTATTAGTTTTTCTATATTATTTCCCCATTATTATTATATGTTATGGGATTCCATCACTCCTTGGGTCCTACCGCAAATCATAACACAAACACAGTTTCTTTAAAATTATAAGGAAAATGTGAGGTGTAATCTAGTGTATAAGCTTGTACACCAGATATGTTGCAAGAATGGCCACAACCACTTCATATCTGTTACGAGATGTGGTGGTTGGTGGTAGGACCCAAGGACGCTGGATAGACGGAATCCCACAACGTGTAATAATAATGGGGAAATTATATAGAAAAACCAAAAGGGGATTAGAAGCGGAGTGAAAGGCTTCTAAACACAAAAAAACAAAAGAATGAAATGGCGCGCCGCTTGTGTTGGGTCCCGACTGGTAGCAACGCGCAAACTGATTTTGCTCCGGAAGGCATGGTTCTTCATTTTGTACCATGGAAGAAAGTGGTCAGTCAGGAACTCTATATAGTTTGCCGAGGTCATTTTCACACCTTCAGGGACCCTAAAGTGGCCTACCAGCTCTCTCCCCATGATTCCGGCCCGGTCCGACGTCGTAGCCTTGTTGGGACATGGTGGCCACCCACCAACCATCCACTACTAAATACATCCAGGGTTGCACGAAACTTATCGGTAAACAAGAATGTTTGGAAATTAGTCTTCATGTATGTCTGGGCCCACTGCAACCATTTCTGCTTGTGAGCACTGGTTAGGAGTGGCCGAATAGTAGGTTTATGCACCACAGCAAGCCTTTGAAGGATCCTACACCTTGAAGTTTGCAGGACTCCAGAGGAACCAGCAGCTTCAAATACCTGTTTGCTGGTTTGTAAAGGGATTTTAGCAGCTGCTCTCTTAAGCCGATGAACTTGCCTGGCAGAAACCTTCCTCATTCTGCCTTTATCTGCACGAACCCATCTATGCTCTGAATCAGCCACAAATCTCTTCACAGTACGATGATCACTCTTAAGTTTTCGTGAAACATCTAATGTTTTCATATCTTGTCCAAGGCATTGCACTATTTGACGTTTTTCGGCAGCAGAGAGATCCTTTTTCTTTCCCATGTTGCTTGAAACCAGTGGCCTGCTTAATAATGTGGAACATCCTTTTTAAGTAGTTGTCCTTTGATTGGGCTCACCTGGCAAACTAATTATCACAGGTGTCTGAGATTGATTTCAGTGATTCAAAGAGCCATGAGACACAATAATAATCCATGAGTTTAATTGAGAAACAAAACATGTATCTTTATGACACTTAAATCAAATTTGCATAATAATTTGGAACGTGGTGTAGTTAACAACTGAAGCCTTTAATGCCACCACCAGCACCTGCGCGTCTCCCACAGCCATTCCACCCGGAATGATATGATGAACACATGGGTTTCCTTCTCCAGTGAACCCTATGAAGATAATGATCAATGCGCATTTTCAACCTGCTCTTTGGAAAGGCTCTTCTGGAACCAGAATGGTGCAGCGTTGAGCACCTTTGTGAATGTTGAATCATGCAGATCCAGGGAAGAAAGTGGAGAAGTGTCTTAAAGCCTCATAAGGCCCTGGCTCAGTGCACTCAACTCAGCTCGCTATATCCTCTCCTGAGACAACGCTCGCTAGCTCCAGGCCTGGGCCCACACCTCCTCTCCTCACCGACGCTGGCACTTGCTGGATGCACGCAGAAGTCATTGCTCCCTGACTCCACATGGGTGTTACTGCTAGCTAGCTGTAAGATAACTACCAATAGGTAAAGCTACAAAGAAGCACCCAAGATGACAGGTCCAATGCCCAATGCTGTGCCAGTTGCAGTGCCCGATGCAGTGTCTGCTACAGTCTCTGATACTGTATTAGTTTCAGTGGCTTAATGTGCATTAGTTCCAGTGCCCAATGCTGTGGCAGTTTCAGCACCTGATGCTTGGCCAATTTCAATGCCCGATGCAGTGCCGGCTCCATTGTCCGAGTTTCAGTTTCAGTTTCAGTGCCAAATTCTGTGCCAGTTCCAGTGCATATTATACTACTCCAAGTGGAGCTATTTCCAGTGATAAATGCTGAACCAGCTGTCAAAGTGGCATTCTGGCAGGAGCTCCAACCTAGGCTCTTGACGGTTCTCTGTCCCTTGAACGGCCGGATCAATATAACCATCCATTGACTCTGTACAGAATCTGGTGACATTACTCTAGAACCCCGCAGGACTTTTTGTGTCTTCACAATCATGATGCACTCACACGGCCATACACGAGAGTACCAGAGTATACACAAATGCCGTCTGTCACGTCCAGAGTGCCGACTCAGTGCGCCATACAGAGCGACCATACAGAGAAGAAAGCTATCTCTGAATTACTGAATAAAGATCAGGCTCACCACCATCTAGTCTATTTAAGTCCAAGGAGCCACGCCTCCATTTGGATTTAAACCCTGAACATAAACTGGCTAGACACGATGTATTTTATCTCTCCTCATGAGCCGTACTGTGTGTGAGTTTGATTTAGATTCTGGTTTCCATTTGCTTTTTTTTTTCCTGGATTCTAATTCAGTTTTCTCCCTCTGGAATCACAGTTTGCTGATCACCTGACCCTGCCTGTCTTTCAATTTTGAGATTGCCTGTCGTTTTTGCTCTGCTTTCCTGAATTTAAATAATACCTGCTATGTCCGAACCCTGCATGTTTTTCAGTTATGAAATTGTCTGCATATTTTGTTCCATTTACCTGGATTTAATAAATACCTTCGAATGCTTCCTATACCTGCATATTTTGTGTATTTGAATGCCGGACGTAACAGTAAACATTGAGGCAAGTCAGTTTTGAGCCTTAAGACAATACTAGGGTTAAACAAACAAATAAGTAAATTAATCCTTCATGCTCTGGAAAACCATTACTATGCTAGTCTGTTTAACCTATTTAATTTGACAATAAAAGCATTTGTTTTATTTCAGTCTCATGTAGTCTTAGTCTCTTAGGTTAACAGAGCGAGGTTGTACTTGAAAGTTTGTAAACTCTTAAGAATTTTCTAGATTTGTACACAAATATGACCTAAAACATAATCTGATTTTTGTCCTTTATCATTTCAAGGCTTAAAAGCAGACAAAGAGAAGCAACTCCAATTAAATATGTCAGAACATTTGAAACTAAGAGATCATCAGAAACTGAGAGAATGTGGGTCATTCAGCAAAACAAAGGAAATGTTGACTACTCAGGCCATTTCTATTATTGCTCACGTATACAGATATTTGTTTTATTATCAAATAACACTTATTATGTTCTCATCTATTATTTTTCCAAATCCTGCACACTTTTCTGAAGTCTAATTATAGCCCAGGTCAAAACTATTATATATATGTTGTAGTCAGATTTTTTCGGAGTGTTTGTTCTTCCTTTATAATTACAATAAACTTGAAACTTGTTCACACTTTGTTTGTTGTTCTATTTACAGTTGCGTAGGGGATCATTGTATTTCAAAATCTAAAAGCTAGAAATGTGCCATATAAAAGTACTGGGTCATTTTGGTACTGGAAATAAAGCAACATACTGGATGAGTTCTGGTAAAGCTCAAATCTCAGGCAGTTTTATTTTCTTACACATTTAATCCCCACTTGTCATGTTCAGTGTAGTAGAATCTGGCACCTCTCTGGCAGAACACAAGGCACAGACCTAAGCATGTCGAGAATGGATTAGATGGCCTATTAAATGGGGTAATGACCATATATAATTATTTCTCATTCTCTTTATTAGAATACACAAATTGCAGAGTTTAAAAAACTGAAATTATAATACAGCTTTTATAAGAAGAAGCTTTTTTTTATGAAGTTGTTTTTAGTAGTTAGTAGCAGTAGGAGCCTCTGGCAGCTTCCTCTGGATATAAGATAAGCTAAAGCTCACAAAGAAGTGGAAAAAAATAGTATGGAGTGATGAAACCAAATTTGAAATGTTTGTGTCCAGTCGTCAACAACATGTTATATATGGCCATATATATGCAAGATGTTTGATGTACTGTATATATCTGTGTCCACACAGATATTGGTGGCACATTGTATACAATTCAAAGCAGAAAATGCTACTTTTACTCCCACACATGGGAAATCAACAGCCTAACCAGTCCAGGGTTCACAGGGTTCTGTAAACCAGACCTACACACTGCAATCCCAGTGTATGAACCCAGGACCCAAAGGAACTCTCATTCCATTACAATGGAAATTCTCTCACCATGCCCTACTAGTAGTCGACACCTCAAGAACAGCAAATGTTCATGGCCCAATCATGTTTTTAAGCAGCAGTTCAGTAAAAAGTATTTTACTTTGGAGAAATCACATCACATAGCCTTACTCTGGCTGCTAGTAATAGGAAGGGAAAGTGGCAATAAGTAAATTGGTAGATAACTGGATTAAGTCAGAAAATAGCGTTTAAAGCAGCTTAGGAGAACAAAAATGTGCATACAGATCGTTAAATAATATTTACTACCTTGCTTTGTAAAAAAAAAAAAAAAAACTAAAATGCAAATGGTGCTAAAATATGGATGTAGTTACGAATCACATAAATATCACAGTAGGATTTTAAAAAAGGCTGTGGTTCAAAAGGCCACACCTACTCCCTGATAAATCAGTGCACCTTTATCTTTCTCTTACAGTCTGTCTGCAATTTATGACAAATTATGTGAGACTGGAGGCACTGTGTGCAAAGGGGATTTTTGGAGAGAGTGAGAGGAGACTAGGCCTGCCAAGGGTTGGAGGGCCAGGACGTTAATCTGCCTGGGCCGCTAAAGGCCTTTGACACAACTCATTCCAATGCCGGCAAAGCCTGTGGGGAGACTGAGCTCACGTCACTGCAGCCTGCCTGTGAAGATCGGTGTTGTGGACTATGTTCAGACACAGACTTCCAAATGAGCATGCCAAGGACAGGCTGTGTCCAGCAGGCCAGAGTCAGGCAGTTTATAGCTTATTACCAGTGACAGCTTTCACACTGGGGCGGTGGCAAAATTCACAGCTTGTGAATAACAACCAGACGGTTTCGTGTAGTTGGATTTAAAAAAAAAAAAATCTTTACTGCCAGAGAAGGCATTGTGTCGGTGTTTGCTGTGGTGACGTGTATTATTCTGCATGTTCTACCTCAATTAACCACATGCCTGTTTCTCTAAACAAATTGAATAACTTATAGTTTTGAAAGTAGAGATAATAATTGTCCTTATTGGCCACATGTCAATCCTGCTTTAATCGCATCTTTTTTTAACAATGATGCAAATAAGTCACATTATCCTGTGTGAAGTTGTGTTGATAGAAAATCATTCTTCCCCTTTCAAATAGACACCTTTTTGTCGTGAAGTCTGAAATCAAAACCCTTTAAAATATATACTCATTGACAAAAAAGAACATTTCCAGAGAGATATGTTGGATTGCTGCCTTCCTTTGCAGTGGTGTCATTAACGAAAACCTGGACAGCTATGGACTGGAACCATATCGTCTTTAGCGAAAGATTTTGGGATACAACAGTGATCAGGTAAGGAGGCCTCAGGGTGGGCTTCAATTCACCCTTGTATACCTCCAATTCCCAACCGTATATCATTGTGTATCTAGGATAGAGGCAGCCTAAAAAGGATAGTAGAGACTCATTTTAAAATGTGGTAGCCTAGCGGTTAAGATACTGCACTCTGGACCAGAAGGTTCAGGGTTCAAATCCCACCCCTGCCAATCTGCCACAGTTGGGGCCCTTGAGCAAGACCCTTAAGCCACCATTGCTTGGATTGTAAGACTGTATCAGTTGTAAGTCGCTCTGGATAAGGGAATAAGCTAAATGCTGGAAATGTAAAAATTATAAGATTTAATATGGTTGTTGCATTTTGCGTTAATTGTGCTAATCAGTCTGTTTTGATATGCCCTGCCAATTTTGCACACCTAAACTGGGGAGTCTGGTCAGATTCTTCAAGGACATTCCTATCCTTAGGACTATGCGTTGTTTATTTGTTGTTGTTGTTTTTTTTGCCTGTTTGTTAACCCTAAATTAGGGGGTAAATTACGGTTTTAAGCTTAGTCTTATCTGACTGTAACTCCTTTTGCTAAATGGCATCAGAAATGCAAATAAGTTTTAACACTTTTTTAGAAGAGGCTTCTTTCTTGCCACATGCTATAAAGGTCAACTTTATGTAATGCTTGTGAATTTGTTGGCACACACACAGACCAACCAGTCTCAGTCATGGATGAAAAGACAACAGTATGCTGAAGCTCATAAAGACTGGATTGAAGATGAGTTGAATATTATGGAGTGTGAAATCTGGGTTTTTGAATCCAATTGTTGACAATATGTTATATATGGTCATTTTGGCATTGCTAAAAGAAAGAAATCTAACAGTGGCCATAATAAGACTTTCATACAAAATTATATATGACAGATGAAATTTACTTATTTGAATGCATGTTTAATTAATCATAAGACTATGTTATGTGTGTTTGTGGGGCTTTAAATTTTTTTGGGTGGTTGGCAAGTTTGTTAAGATGATCTCTTTATACTTAGACTAACAAAGAGATTATCATGCGAGCTTGATGTGCTGGAGAAATGATACAATGTATTTGCATGGTAAACGTGTTTTTAAATTTAAAGTTGTATATAAAGGGCAGAAATCAAAAGCAAATCGAAATCGAAATCGAAATTATTTACTCAATGGCTGATAATGGGTTAGGCATTTTTATGGATGGGAACAAGCTGCACCAAATCATCTGTGGTAGGAGATCTTACACAATGAAACCAGGGAGGATGAGAAAATGGACACATTCAAAGCTGGCAGCTTGAAATCTATGCAAAACTAACTATTTTAGTGTTAGTGTTAGTGATAAAACCTTCCTTACAAATCCAAAAATGTCTGCATTTTCTACAGCCAAGCAACAGGTCAGACAACAAACAAGCTCTTAACCCACATGCAAACAAATGCTTTGCTCTACTAAATCCTATGGTGTTAGAAAAACACTAAAATAAATATCTCTGTAAGTCTATCCCTAGTATTTACTTACTTGTGTGTGTCGGAAAATACATCAGAATCTCTGGAATAACCCAGGAACATGAGCTGGCCAGTGCTTTTGCTCTATTATGGGAAGCTGAATATGCACCAGTGTTTTCATACTACCTCTTTATGCAGACTAGACGAGTCATCTAAACTTTTCCAGAGTGTTTTTCCTTTTATTTATTTATTTTGTTCCACTTTATATTAGGCATTAGTTATCTTGCGCTCCATCTCCCTCCGTGATTATTAACTTTGGTGGAGATCAGTGTGTTTTGTTTGCCCCTCCCTTATTCTCTGCTTTTCCATGTTACTTTTGGCAATTGAAATACAGGTAATGATCATGAAAGGAAAAATAATGTTCTTTCAATAGATAATTAGGGAGATTGGTTTACCAAGTCCACTCACGGTCCATTCAGAAGCAGGGACTGAGGTAGCCTGTTGGCTGAGGGTTTGGAGAGCTCCCAGGAGACACATTCCCTACTGTTTCATTTCTCAGAGCAGGTGCCTGGCAGGTAGTCAATGCTGACTCTAGGACAAAAAATAAGAGACCAGAAGAAAAGGTCAACATCAGAGGTGGAGGTCACGATCTTAAGGTCATTAGGTCAATGACCACTGCAAATAAAATGGAATAGAGTCTTGTACTAACACTGTATAGCTGGTGCTATCTCCATGATTATGTAACAAATAAACAATCAAAGTCATGAATCACTATTTAGTTATCAATTTTTATCTCTTAAACATAGCGTACTGTACAGTACAGTTGTGGCTGTTTTGAGAATGGCACACATTTTGGTTTTCACAAATTTTGCTGCCTCAGAAAGGAAATCACTTTGCAATTAATTGCAGGTCATATGACCACTTTTCACTATCTAGAGTTAATACAAATTATCACCATAAAAACTTTTTTTGTGATATTCTCAAAACTTTTGGCTATGACATACACCTTCCTTTTTTGTATTATTTTGGTCTTCGTTCCCTACCTTTACAGACAAAATCTTGTCTTTCAAAGACTTACAAATGTTAGAGCATCTTGCTGTCAAATAATTTTATTTAATAAATAGCATTAAACTTGTTTTTGTAGCAGTGTTCGTAGATCTATACAGCACTGTGCAAAAGCCCACCATTAGATTTAATAGTATAATAGTATAACAGTGTATTGTTGATGCTTGAAAACTAAACTCGGATTTCAAACTCGGATTCATCCATCCATAATCCATCTTCCTTCCAATCTGTGTGAGCTTTAGAGGTTTATTGGCTGCTAACTTTCCAAAAAGACCATTTGTAATTAAGCTAGAAGGTGTCAACTTTGTATCCCAATAAAGCCAGCAGACTATTGCTCTAATGTAAGGGGAGGTCTCATTAAATAATACATTTAAATGAATTAAAAACTTTGTAAAATGCCATTTTATATCTTAACACTTTATAAAAGCTATGTATGTTTCTGGGTTTTTTTTCAGTTGTGTAGAACTGCGTACACATTTTCTGTATTTTCTGGTTGTATTTTATTAAAGAGACTGAGAAATAACTATTTATACCATATACTGTATGTTTAATCCAATGATGGTCTAAGATGTTGCACAGTACTGTAGCACAATTAGGCAAATATAACAGACATGTTACAAAGAAGAAATTCTCTTAGATGGGAATTTCTCCAAGATGCTTGGAAAAACGTCTAGCCGAATTGCTTTTGACCTGAACCTCACTGCACTTGAAAGAACTGATAATGTTTCAAAGGCTGCTTAGAAAAAATACATCCTTCATGCAAACAGAGCTCCTGATATTCACTTAGCTTGCATTATTTACTTGCAGTCCATCCTTCGAACACACTTGGAATTCATACTGCAATTAGCACAGTGCAACCTACAGGGTCAAAGGTGCCCAGCATAGGGGTATCTAATTAAAAGCCAACCTAAGCAAATGATCTGTCATTGCCCATAGGCGTCTACTGAAAGGACAGAATAAAGCAGACCGTGATGCTATTCATCACCCACGCATAACATGATGCCTGGCAGAAAACAGATAAATGCCCTTGGGATTTTTTTATAAATGTCAGTTCACAGAAGACATAAAACAAATAAATATATTTATAAGGATCTCATTTTTCTCCATTGCCCCTAGCATTTTAGCAGCTCTTATGATTACAGAAAAGTTGCGATAACTGGTGATATAAAGCTTGATATAAGTCAGTGTTAAGTACAGGTCAGGATCGGGATTTAAATGTCTCCTTTGTATACGACATACTGGATCATAACTGATGGCCCTTATAATATGTTTGTGAACTGTGAGGGGATTTCACAGCTAGAGAATTGTCTTTCATACTCTAAGAGTAGTCAAGATTGGTACATATCGACAGACTTGCGGTTATAAATTTCTCTTAACATACCGAATTAGTAAGCATATGTTAGTTATAGGAAACCCATGGAATATTGCACAGAAGGGTCAAAGGGCTGTGAAGGTCAAAGGTTTCATCCTCCCCTCATCATAAAGTGCATTATCATCTCCATGAACTGACCATCCAGATGGCTAAGTAGACCAAAGACAGCTGCTCCATACATTTTGGAAGAAAATTACTATGAAGTATATTTAATTCTCCTTTAAGACATTATATTACAAAATGAAAAAATAATATGGCAGTGCCTGCAGCATAATGAACAGGCATTGAATTTCAAGGCCTTGCTTTGACCAGAGCCAATGTACTTCACAGTCCAAGTTCATATTTTGTGCAATGCTAACTAGTCTGTGTGGAACTTGATTTTTATTTTAAATACCCTGTTACTTAATAGTAATCATAACTAATATTGTCTGATATATGACTTGTTCTGTACTGGAGAGCCATACCTGTGTGTGGTGCCACAACTGTGGCAAAATGTATGAAGCCAATGAGACAAACAAAAAAGTCTTTTGAGGCTAAACTGTTTGCATTATCAGCTCTTATTAATATTTTGTGATTATACATATCGTCACTATACTGAACTGTAACATCCTTTCAAAGAAACTTGACATGACTCATCTAGATAACTGTAGATCCAATTAAGCTCACACACACATGACCTTTTAACTAATGACATAAAACACAAAAGGGGTAATTTAGTGTATTTACACTCCTTTCCTTTGCCCCCTTAAAATGAAACCTGTTTGAAAGCACTGTGTGGATGTGTGCGTGTGTGTGTGTGTGTGTTTTAGGTCAGGCCCCAGGCCTGGGGGGCTCTCCCTGGATCTCCAGGCAAAACCTGCTGCGTTCAGTCAGCGCATTGTAAATCACACCCTCTGTGTAGCTTGCCACGCTCCACACCAGAGCATACCTCAGAAATAAACTAGACTGTAACACAACCCACAAACCTAATGCTGGCCTGAACAATTGCTAACATAGCTGACTGCCGAGTTGATGATACCCTCTGATGACTGTGGGCATCACACTGAGCAATGTGCTACCATGGAATTGGTGAAGACTAGAGGCTAGGACTAGCTGTCTAATTAAAAGATGTCATGTCACTGAAATGGCTTCTCTCTCAGCTCGGGATAACTCACATATAGGGTCTATGCAGAAAACGTTAAAATTGACCAATTTAAAGTACAGGATTTTTGCCATCTACTATATGTTTATCAAAATTTTTAATTTCTCATATGTAAGGCATTCAGATCTAAACCAACAGACTCACTAACTCATTGAATATGATTTTCTTTGTAAAACATATTACATTGTGGTTTCTTACATAAGGAATTGTGTTTATGTGTAGCCAAAGCATTTCATTAATTATATCATCGGAATATCATATTTTCCAAGACCAGAATTTATCTCAGAATTTATCTGATTTTGGCAATTGGTTTCTGAGACAATTCTTGTCTTTTTTTATCTGCTAAATGAACATGGATATAAAATAATATAAGTGTGTGTGTGTGTGTGTGTGTGTGTGTGTGTGTGTATGTGTGTGTGTGTGTGTGTGCATAGGTCATGGAAGACAGGATTGAACGAATGGTTACTGAAGAAGAGCCAACAATACCTAAACAAGAATCCAGAACTGAACCACAAACAAAGGATGCTGAGGATAATAAGAAGCTAGTAGGAGGATGTAGGTCGATGGCTCAGTACCACTGTGTGATGATGGAAAAATGGCACAGGATGCAGATCGAGTCACATGCTCTACAGTTGCAGCAGCAATGACTGCAAAGGAGGCACTCAGCACACACAAGAAGAAATTAGGTCGTTTTGACCTGGCTGTTAGGAGGTGTTGGAAGCAGTGGTTTCATGAGGGCACACACACAAACAGGTTCTAGACGCCCAGACAGACCACCAGTAGACGACAGTTTGACTCCACTGACAAGCACAAGTAGCTCCCACAGTATTCTTGTCCATCATCCAGTCACAAGTGGTACCTTCACTACACACCCTGTTTCTGCATGACCCATTTCCAGGTGCTTAGCAGTAGGAAATCTGTTATCATGGTGTTCATCTCCTGTCATTGACAGCAAGCCACCATTACCTTCATTTGCAGTGGCATAGTGAGCAAGAAACCTAGGTTACTATTAACTGAAAACTTTTATAATTTTTAACAACAATAGTCAGGGTAGAATATGTAATCCTTGTGGTGAGTGCTTCGGTTCTGCCTTTGTTGTGGAGTGAAACACTGCCCCAACTTTGGGGTGCTGATCTGGAGATTCACTGACAGTCGATCATCCCTATTATTGGCACAAGGGACACTAACTGCTCAGCGATATGTGAAGGACTTCCTGCGGCAATGTGTATTAAGTCTTATGGCAGGGCTTCCAGCTTTCATTATACAGTGCAATAATGCTTGGCCACACAGAAAGGGTTTCCCAGGAATGTCCCTAGGCCTGCCCAGTTGCCAGATGTATTGCCAATAGAACATTTATGGGAGCAATTGGGACTCCAGCTTTGGCAACCTATGAGTATGCAGGATCTACAGGCACAGCAGCAACATACCATAGGATATGATACGAAACCTGTATGCCTATAAAATCTTTAAGACTGCACACTATCTCTGTAACTTACAAATTGAATATGGTAGGTACTGATTTAACACAGGAAGGGTGTGGCATAGAAAATGTTAAAACATGCAGTGATTAAAGTTCATTTAACATACTTCTGATGTGCTTCAGATATATTTGTAAAAATCGCTGGTATCCTACGTGTTTTTGCTTACTTGCGTAGTTCATTGGAATGGTCTTTATTGTCAGCACTGTCTCTGCAAGCTTATCACATGTATTTATCACAAGCATATAAGTCAGACGTAATCATTCGCTAATTGAATTTTTCAGTGTTTCGGTTATGTGCCTCTAAATTTGGACTGACCAGAGACCTAATTAGCCTGATATATTTTGAAAGCCTTCATGTTGTCAATAGCCAGTAGGAGGAATGTCTCCACATCTTTACCCTGGTCTCAGTGATAACATCAGGCACCAAGCTGAAAATGCCACAGGCCATGAGACAGACATTTATGGACCTCTATCTGTTCTACTGATCAATTCAAAATGGCTCTGAGATTGATCATCCTGTCCAAGGGACACTAGCTATACAGTTTAACCTGTTTAAATCAAATTCTATCACTGGTACACTAAACATGAAATACCGAACCGCAAGCAGGAAATTTAAAAATGGGTTTACCAGTTGGAGAGATCTTGCAAAGAGCACTACTAGGGCTATGGTATTGCTTATGACTGGATGGTTTGCTGAAGGGGCGAATGGGAAGGTGAAATGACAGAAAGAGAAAACTAATTTATATTTCTATATATTCATTGCATGGTCTGCTTGTAATATATGTACATATAATATATATATATATGTAGTAATTTTTATTAATATTTTTATACCCTTTTAATACACTGTATTATGTTGTGGTACTTCCTTAAGGCCACCCATATGGTCATATGTCTGTTTAATTGAAATGTCATAATCTAGTTTAATAGTTGAAAAATGTAAAAACCTATGTGCCTTCGTGCTAGATTTAAAAACACACTAACCCCCAAAAGTGTTGTTACTGTATTTACAAAATACCACATAGTTTTTCTCATCACCAATGGTCCTCTCACAAAAAATAAATATGTTCTCCAGAGAGTGAATGTAATGAAATTAGAACATGCTAGGTAGAGCTGGCCTGGATCATGCTGGATCTCTCAGAGAATGAGTTCCGCCTTGGCAGCCACTTGCAGTTTTAGCTGGAGCAGCAGATTTCTTTGAGGCACAGGCACCTTTACAGAAGGGGAATTACGGTGGACTGTGCATTAACAATACTGCTGCAGGAGTGCATTAGAGTGGTTGCCTCCATATTGTACTCCCTTGTTAATATTGCCCTAACAGTACTTTTGATTTTATTTTCATTTTTTCTCTTCCTCGTTCCAAAATCAGATTAGGATCGATTGCTGGGCTGAAGCACACAGGAAGCAGAATGGGACGCTGTTGAATTGTGCCGGCCCGCCTCTGTGAGTATTCAGGCGACTAAATAGAGTGATTTGCCCTTAGATGTCAAATTTCCTCCAAGACATGGATGTCAATACCAATTAGATTGTCTGCAGCCACTGTGGTGACTCAAAGCCCGTACTCCTGTTCTCTTATGTGAGTGTCTGCATTTGGCAAGGTGGAATGGTGGCCTCTGTAAAAGAATTAATAAATAAATAAAAGTTCCAAATCAGCTTTAAAACAGCCACTGAGAAGGCATTACACTAACTGCATTAGGCTTTGCCAGAGGGGAAGGCGGCTGGGGAGACTAGGTGGGGGACGCACAGCGGAGAAAGGGTACCTTGCTAAGTCTCTCGGGATCTGCTCAAAGGTTTGTGTTGGCTAATTAAAGGACCGTGAACAGAAAACAGAGAAAGAAATGAAAGACAAACTTGAATAAAAACAAATTAAAAAGAGAGAAGTAGCCAAAAAATGGATTACCACACAAGTGTAATTAGGAACTGAGCAATCTGTATCATATTTGTCTTTAGCCTGTGGCAGTACATCTCCTGTAGGGGCTACCAAGATAACATGACAAACAGATGTGTCTACTACTGGTTGGCTAGTAACATGTCAAAATAACCACAATTAATGACATTTAGAAAACACAATAATTTAATTTTGTAGCCGTAACTTTAAGCATGTCTCTCTCAGTCACAGTTGTTAAGAAAAACATTAACATGAACCAAAAGCATAAAAAAATAGAATTACAGTCCAAATACTGTGAGATATACTATTTAAAACGAGATGTTCTAGAAATGTTTCTGCGTTTAAATGTATAGAAATGTGTTAGATGTGTTATTCCCAGAAAAGACTGAAAGTGTTAGTCTTGTTATTAGAAGTTACCAAATGTAATTTAAACACCATTAAGCAGTTGTTTCAAGCTAATAAACCCAATGTTCATCTTAATAAGGAAGTCCAAAGTAAAACCATTTTTATCTATGGGGTAGTTGTCAGGGGATATTTTGTTTGTCTGGGTCGTTACATAGGTTGCATAAGGTGGATACGTTCTTCTTTCAGGACATCAATTTTCAGCTTCTCTGCAATTTGATATGTCTAAGGCATTTTGCAAAACGACAATGTAGTAATGTGTTTTGTGAGAAAGCGGTTTTGTTTTGGCCAATTCTAACATTGAATTTGAGGAATAGAACTACATGCAAACCAAAGATGGAAATTTATTTAATGGTGTGCTAACAAATCCTTTTAAGGGGTAACAAACAAGTGTATGTTAAATGTACTAGACATATTTATTTCATGAATAATGTAAATAACATCATCCAGTTCAAAACTCTGCACATTCTTGTTTGCTATGGGACACTTTCACTACTAACCAATCAAACTATATTTTGAAGGGTTTGGTAGTGTGAGTCTATTAACAATAGGACAAGATATCTGACCAATCAGACTTTTGATTTTCCCTATGAGGGCTTTGTATTTCTGCAATTACTGCCTGTAGTCCATATTTTTTTCTACATACTGTTAGTCTCCTTTACTCTGTTCTATATTGGTCAGGACCTCCACAGGACCAGTACAGATGAGGTCCTATTTAGGTGGTGGACCATTCTCAGCAGTGCACTGACACTGTTGTGGTGTTGGTGTATTATTGTGTGTAGAGCTAATCTGAGTGGATTAGAAACAGGGGTATCGCTTTAGTTTTTAAACACTGTGTTTACTCACTGTTCACTCGGTTAGGCGCATCAACCTTATTGCTTACGATTTTAGAGGTAAAGTATGAGAAAGTAGCTGTTGTTTCACAGTTTGTGTTGCTGTCATGTTGTCATGGCGCTTTTAAGTACACATCTGGTGGTGAGATTCTTCAAGAGGAAACTCGTTTATCCAACTTGGTCTCATTCATGTGGTTTATGTGAAAAGTAAAAAATAAACATCGAGGTTATCTAAATAATATTTCTTACATAAGGGTTCATAAATTTATATAAGTCAATTTATAAAATACTCACACATATTAATTTATTCGTAATTTCATAATGTACACACGAGATCTTATAACTTCAGTGATGCATAATAAACTTAATTTAATTTTAAAGTATCCCCTTATATTTGTGAGCAGTATAGCTACCAAACAGTCTGAAAAATGTTATCTGTGAGTTTTATATATATAATATTATATATAGTATATATAATATATAGCAAAGTAACGTATTTGTTAATTGTAGATGTTTAAAATGACGCTTCTATCAGAATTAACCTACAAATTGTAAGTTACTATTGATAACTTATCTACTTTGATATCTTACCATATCTTGGAAATCGCGTATACGCTACTACTCAGCCAATTTGTGCTGCATCGTAAATTTTGATGTACCTGACTCTACCGACTTTGTGATTGTTCATGTAGCGCCTCCTCATGGGAAACTCAGATTTCCGACAAAACTGACACCACTTGAATGTGCAATCATCATCTAATCCTTCAGTAGTAAGGATTAGTAACCAGTACTCATGGGAAGCTGCCTACAGGATGGTAGCTGGACATTTTTAATTGTTGGACTATTTTCAGTGCACCACTGAGGTTTTTAAAAACTCCAGCAGCACTGCTGTGTCTGATCCATTCATACCAGCATAACACACACTAACATATCCCCATCATGCCAGTCACTGCAGTGCTGAGAATGATGCACCACACAAATTGTACCTGATCTGTGGGGTCCTGGCCATTAGAGAACAGTGTAAAAGGGAACAAATAAAGTATATAAAGAAACAGATGAACTACAATCGCCTATTAATTGTAAACTGCTGTAAAGTGCTTTTATATGGTATGGGGAACTGATTGAATAGACAGAGCTTAGAAAAAAGGTGTACCTGATAAAGTGATTGGACAGTGTTTAATCAACTTTGTCTGCAGAATGTGGGACTAGAACAGTTCAGTCAGTGTTCAAGTCCCATGTCTGCCAAGCCGCTGTGTTGGGTCCATGTTAAAACCCTTAATCCACAATTTCTTGGATTTGCATTCTGCAAATTTGCAAGTATTAAGCTGGACCTTTCATGCAGTATTTGTAAATTATAAATATACACATACTGTTAATCAGACTCTGACAGATTTTTTGTCTCATCTCATTTTTATACACTTAAGTACATAAATATAGATTTTCTAAATTCAGGTAGGAAAGAAGAAGCTATTGATTGTTAGGTGAATGATCATGGGTGTCTTAGACTATGTAAGTCATAGAAATATTGCTTATAGCCCAAAATGGACCACACGAAAAATGAATTAATGAAAAACTCAAGTAAGTTATGTGAGGGCTTTCTGGGCTGTTAACAAACTCAGTATACCAGTGAGTAGAGTCAATAAAGGTCTGCTTTAGTTAGCAAGTCAGCAAATCTCATCTGGATGTCGCAATAACAATTAATGAGTGTACTTGAGAACTTTACGATGTGCTTAAGCAACGATCGTGCATCTTTTGTAAGTGTTTCGTAAAAGTACTCCTTATCAGGACAGTTTGAAGTACTAGGTTGGTGACAACACCCCAACACCATCTTTGCAATTTGAAAATCATTCCATTATTATTCTCTGCTTCAGAGTGCCAAATTGCAGTAAGATTATCATGCAAAATATGACATAACTCTCAGGATTACTCAGAAATCTACAAAAAATAGTCATAACATTAAAATAACTGGCAGGTGAATTGAATATTAATAGGGGGATGCTCTGGGCAACATTCTGCTGGGAAACCTTGAGTACTGGCATTTATGTGAATGTTACTTGACTCGGGCTGACCTTCATAAACATTGTTGCAGACCAAGTAAACCCCCTCATGGCAGTACATTTCCCGAATGGTAATGGCCTCATTTAGCAAGATAATGTGCCATGCCACACTGTTCAAGTTCAAGTATTGACTTATCCTCCAAAGGGACAAAATCCCACTTTATCCCGGTACAATTCATGGGTCCCATAAATCTGGAGCTAATGACAGAATTGACTGGGGTTCAGGTTATCACACTTTGGACTGGACCCCAATCTCAAGCTCACAGCTTGGTGATAGCTGACACTACACCATCTGACCCTGGCTCCATTAGACCAGGCCAATGATGTGTCTGCCAAAACTTGAACCTGGTCACTGCAGTGTTGTTCTAATAAATTGTCGCTTTACCACCTGAGCACCTGACACCAATGTGATTTCTAAACAAAGAAATGTTGTTGTCTACTGCACCTTTATAGTGACATGGCTCAATGATCACATGCGGTATTAACTGTGCTCCCTGAGAGTAATTAATTCAGTTATACAAATGTAAATAAATACACCCTTGATCTGATGAATATATAGCCTTGGACCTCTTTGTAACTTTGCTTTCATGGATCTAGATAACAACAGTACATATCTATGATCAATTATTCTAACAAGTCACCACTAAGCTTTGAAGGCCATTTATCCTTATTGTAAGAGATACATGGAAAGTCCTTTTAAGGTTTCATTCCCTAATTGTCCTCTCCAAATGGAACTGGACAGTCTTTGGTCTTTATAAACAGAGCAAGTAATTCTATAGCTGCAATCCTCCATCGGAAATGGCGAGGCAATCAAATGGCATTTTTATCGAGGGATGGATAGCCTGCCTGGCTTGTACAATTAAACCTCAGTGCTGTATCTTCAAACAGTGACGAGACTATTAGCTTGTAAAGAATACTGATTTCTGACATTGTGCTTTTAGCGATTGGGTTTCAGAATGTATACCACACTATTCTTTCATGGGCCATCAATAGTTAATTCTGTTTATGTTGGACAACTGCTAATAATAATATTATTTTAGTGCTATCTGCATTTAACGTTATTCTAGAAAGACAATTATAGTAGTTCAAGTGTGGATTTCAAGGGACTGGATGTTCAACTCCAATTCCAATGAAGTTGGAATGTTGTGTAAAACATAATAAAAAAACAGAATATGATGATTTGCAAATCCTTTTCCTTAAACTTATATTCATTAAATGCACTACAAAGACAAGATATTTAATGTTCAAATGGATAAATTATTGTTTAAAAGATAAATTAAAGTGCTATCATCTAATAAAATATATTTTATTAACGATTTTTTATAATAATAATACTTATTATTGTTATTATTATTATTATTATTATTATTATTATTATTATTATGTTTTTGTAAGGTTTTAGAATGACATGACTTGTTAATGCTTCGTTAAAACATCCTAAGAATGTCCTATGTCCTATGTCCTATATTTACACTCAGGCTCTTTCAGTGGTTGTGTTACCATCTCCTCATTTGAAATATCAACAAAAATGGAATGTGGTAGGGAATGCCTAAACTGTATAACTGGGAGGTGCTGGACATAAGAAAGAAAAAGACAAAGTAGAAAAGTTGTGCAAAATTTACCATCCTGAAGTACACATGAACCTCTGAACCGCATGTACACCTTACAATTTAGGACGTCACATGGACATTGTTATAAAGAACTTTCTTTAGACTTTACACTTAAGAATGTGATGTAAAGATCTATAGATGAGAACTACTTCTGTGCAGACATTATGAATAAATATGTCGTCTACTGTGGGCTGAAATATAGCAGTAACTATCAGTTATAGTGAATTTGTTTTTGTGGATATCATTAAATCCGTGTTGGTGGTGGTGAATTTGCCTTTTTATTATAATGTACTGTATATTATGTTTAGATTTCTTACATTGCTGATAAATGTTACAATTGTGAAACATATTGCTTAATATTGGTTTTATATAGCATATAGTGTTCCTGTGTTTTAAAAAGTGATTTATTTAGTAGCCTGCTCTGTTATGTGGCACTTCACTTAGAAGCAGACTCTGCACAGTAATTTGCACAGCTAATGGTGCTGAGTGTTTGGATTAGGGGGTTAGACTTGAGGTTTGTTTTGTTATACTCCTGTGAAAAGAGACAAACAATTCACCTACCTGTAACACACTGGCACATTCCAACCAGCAGGAGCAGTACTGCCTGAAACGGAGAGCGTAATGTGCACAAAGGAGCCGGGCTAAGGTTTAAGGTGGTGGGGGTATTATCCCTCTCCGGGTGGATGCTGAAGCCCCTTTTCAGTGGCATTTAACATTTATTGATAATAAACTTTCATATATATATATATATATATGTGTGTATGTGTATGTGTGTGTGTGTGTGTGTGTGTGTGTGTGTGTGTGTGT